>JADLZN010010705.1:0-105834 GCA_018155175.1 Sinocyclocheilus anophthalmus | reverse complement strand
AATTTTTTTTTTTTTTTTTTTTTTTTACAGCTGCTGATGCAATAATACTGTCTTGCTGATACTGATAAGTTATAAAATAAACTGATACATTGTCAATATTATAAATCTATATTCTTTCATAAATTAAATTAATCATAAATTGTATGCTAAAAGGTTATTTAGGCATTTTTGGATCAATGGATAAATATTCGTTCTGAAATCTGCAAAAAGCCAAACTATGTTCATATTAATAGAGGAGGGACCTCTGGGATGGTGATTACGATAGTACTTGAAAAACAGAGAATGAAAGCTTAAAGAGTTATAACCAATATATCTGAATTAGACATTATAGGAGATTTTTGTGTGTGCTACGGGGCTCTGAAACAGAATTCCCAGCGCACATTTCAAATTAACATAAATACATAAAAAAAACTTAACTAATTTTATGCACTAATGCACATAACAATTACGATCAATTGAATAATGCAGATAAATAATGTGGTGGCTATATTCAAATTTTTGCTCTGTTAAAAAAAATAGAACATATATATCTTCTTTTGACAATATTGATGCTGACAGAAGAAAAACATGTTAATTTGTTAATTGGCCAGGTTATAGACATCTTGGTCACGCTTTAGAATTATATTCGAATTTAAAAAGCATAAATTCAGTTAGGGAGAAGAAAAGCTTTTGGCTTCTCTTCTAAGGCCCCAGAGGGCGCATCGAGCTAAATATTACTAATGCACATTTATTCAAAGCAATAAAATAACACGACTATCTTTGAAAAAAAGGGCATAATGTTTAAAATAATGCTTATAAACCATATATAATTAATAAAGTTGCTTTAAAAATAAAAAAAAAACAGCACTGATGTGCATAAGCTCCGATGAATGAGGCCTACGATCAGTCAGTTCCAAAAATAAATACAAAACCATTCGTAATTGAAAGAAAAGAAGTGATTAAAAGGATCGAACCGATATTTGTAAATCTGCATAACGAGAAATGTCTAGGCAACTTTTTTGGGACGTACCCTGTGTGAGCAAAATCTAATTTTAGTTCAATGCCATAACATTTTTCAGGAAAAAGAAAATCCTCAATAGATCAAAATGATCATGAACATACGAGTTAATATATGTTTTTTTTTAAGGTATACCAGTATTGTTAAATTATCAGTTATTAAATTGAAAGATGTTACATAGTTTTCTTCGTATTGTAATATTGTAAGAAACTAATAGTGGAATCTTGTATTGTAAAGCATTTTACTATGAATTTCTGTGAAAATAGCATTTACTATATAACAAAAATACCCCCCAAAATGCATGTTTTTTGTAATTCGCACTGCGCAGTTTCTTGTCTTTCAGGCTGGATCTCTGTTCTAGGTTTTGTTTTTTTGCACTGAATTACAGTACTGTGCGCAGAAGTGGTGTTTAGTGAATTCACCCCACAGAGATTTATACATGCTCATAAAAAGACACACAATGATGTATGCAGCACATCTAGCCTCAAACAGCAGTTCCACAGTCCTGCCCTCTATTTATTTGCACAGAGAGAGTGGGCCATTCTAGCGCCCGTAATGACCCCAGGCCTCATAAACCACAGACAGAGGTCTGGAGGCTCGACCAAAACCTGCTCATGATGTCCAGTTAATTCCTCACTAATTTATGAAGTGTCTCATTGGTCGCAGACACACCATATATCCCCTCACAAACCCATTCACAGCCTGAATGAACAAAATGTCAAGTATTTACTTGATATTCTGTGAGTGACCAGATAAATGAATCAGTTGAGTTGAAATCAAACGATTGGATCAGTCAAAGTCATGAACGAGTATATGTTACTAATAATTATTGTAACACTTTAGAATTAGGGAACACATATTCTAACTGAGTATTCCTTTAATAAACTCCTAGTTATCCGCTTATTAATAGTAAGTAAGTTATATTTGTTGTGGTAGTTATTTTTAGGTTTAAGAGATCTAAAATATGGTAATGTAGAATAAAGAATATGTGTTTTATAAGTAATAATAAACAACCAATATGTTAGTAAAACGCATACTAACAAGCATCCAGTTAACAGTGAATAATGTTTCCTATATCTAAAGTGTAGTCTAAAACTATTTAATACATAGTTATGTACAAAAAAAAATACAGTTTTTGTTTAATTGAACTAGCCTAAAGCACAAATGAAACAAAATAAAAATATTAAGTGAAAAACTGAACTGTGCTGAAATTTTTTTTTTTGCATGGCCAAGTTACTGAAATAAGTTTTAAGTACTAAAATTCCTAAAACTAAAACTGAAACAAAAAAAAAATCAAGCTAAATAGAATTATAAAAAACAAAAACTAATACAAATCATAATGACATAAGATGACTAAAACTTGAAAAAAATGTATAACTGTAAATATATTCAAAATATTAATAAATACCTCTATGAATATCTATAAATAAATAAATATTCTCAACATTTTCAGTTACACAGAGATGATAACATTTTCAGAAACCTGCACTTTGAACCCTGTTTTCAAAAGTTTGCATTTTCAGGCCCCCAAACACCGTTGTCATGTAAATGAACAGCCAAAACACATAAAAAGTTTTCCATTTTTAGTTGAAAACATTGTGTAAACACCTTATAAAACGACATGCGAGTGAGTAAATAATAATGATGATTAATTTGTTTGAACTACTCCTTTAAATTTCCTTTGTTTCTCTAACAAAACTGTCCGTCTTTGTCAAAATCAGATCAACAGTTAATAAGAGGCATGTGGAACAAACTAAAAGTCAAATGCTCAGTGTAGAGATATGACGCTATCTACAGTTCTGGGCTGCATTTTGCTGCTTATCTTTAGACAGGAAATGCTGCAGTCGGAGGACTGACATCACTCAGGCTGGAGTGTGCATATGAACACACACACACACACACACACACTAACTGTAGTGATCCCTAACCAGAAGTCTCCTGTCTGGAGTCTCTCTGGCTCAGCAGGGTAAAGCTTTACAGGATTTACTTCAACAGATATTAAATCAAACAGAATTATTAGGAGCCCTTAGGAACGTAGAGTTGTAAATCTGATAAAATGTTAGGCAGAATAAAAGATATTAAATTTATGACTTCTCTTTAACCCACTTCTCGCTGAGGTCAGCCATAACTTGCTAACATATTAGTTACTTATCACTTAAAAAACGCTTTTATTCCACCGGTTAATTTATCATTGCTTGAATTGCAATATATCCAGCTATGCTGAAAAAAAATTTCATACGCATAATTAAGTCTAGTGGTTCTCAATTGGTGTTTAAGTTTAACTATGCTGTAAAAAAAATGTGAAGTTTTAAATAAAACAAGATTATTGGTGTTTTACAAAAAAAATACTATTTCAGTATTTCTACTAAATTTCATGTGAGTTACTTGTCATTTCTTCTTTGTAATTATTTGGGAAATTACTAGCAATTTCTGAGCAAAACAGATTCTACATCATTTTTTTCTCAGTGTAACAAAATAATTCTGCATGACTAAGATAAACAGACTAAATAAATAAACAGACTGTAAATAGACTGTCAGAGATAGTAATAAATAGACTGTCAGAGACATCCAATCAAATTGTACATTAATTTGGCACAAAATTATCTGTCACTTGGTAAAACCTAGTCAAATTAGACAGATGCCAACATAAATGTATTCAAAACCAACGAGATAATCCTCGGTGCTATAGTCAAGATTCAAGATTCTTTGTAGTCTCTGTGATAAAGTGTCAGCTAAATGCATAAAGGAAAATTCAAATGTTTGTATTTGTCAATACCAACAGTTACTGTATATACAGGATGCAAATTGATGAGAATGTAAAGTGGTCTGGCTTAAATTTATTAAATAATACAGTAAAATGTACGGTAAAAACGAATAAAATTACTATTTAAAACAGTAGAACATAAGAAATAAAAGAATAAATAAAGTAATAATAATAATAATAATAAAGTGATAAGGCAACAAGTTATCAAATGTACAGAGAAAGCAAAAAGAGCACGACGTACAAACATGAGAGCATGTTATGAGGCAGTAAAAATACAAAACGTAGTGTGCAGACTGAGTATGACTGAAAATACTGAGCATATTCAGGCAATTTGCAAGCCCCAGTTGTATAAACAGCGTTTATGATTATGGCTTTGATTATAATGTCACATCAGTATTGACAGTAATTAGGCAGGTCGTTATAAATGGTTCTCTCAGCCTCTGGATGGATCGTGTGATCTACTTTCTGTCCTGTCACTCTGCCAAAACATATGTGACCGCAATGTTTCCAGCCTGCTGTCTATTTACGGCTCATTCACAGAGGCGTCAATAGTATTTAAATCCCATACAACAAAGGAAGATCAACAGAGTAAGTCCCTATCCGACTCATCTGACAACACTGATAGGCCATTGACAAAATAGACATCATTCCAAATGAGGTTAACTGAGCAGTAAACGAATGACTAGTAAACAAGTAAAAGGCCCAGACATTCAGACTGCTTTGAGTATCAAGATCTTGTCAACATATATACGTACATATCAAGCGTAGTGTTAGTTCTGGCAGGTCACGTTAGTCAAGCTCACATCAGCTGACATTGAGCTGTTCCCCATCTACCTATGGGAATACGAAACCTATCTATGCATTCATATTTAAGGTTCCTCAGTATTATCAGCAGTTTTCACATTGCTCAACAGCTAATTACCCTCCTCCATCTCCAGCTCCTCCTCTGTCAGTCAGGATTCATCCTTCTGATTATCCTTTGAATCAGACGAATTCTAAATGTTTACATACAATTATTGAACTTTAACAATATCTGCAATACATTTATGTTGGTTCTGTTCTGTTTACCCTGGGGGGTTATTGCTACTCTCCCTGCTCTCATCCATGCAAGGCTGCATGGATGCGCAGGGAGTTCTTGCCCAGAACGGAACCATACCGCCAATCCAAACTGTCTACTAATTGTCAATCATCTTTGACGATAGTGGTCCTGACAGAAATATATATATATATATATACACATATAAACCTTAACCTGTAGTTACGAAACCAATTCTTACAGAACTTCTTGTGTTGGGTCTTTCCTTTTATACAGTACCATTTGAGCTCTGTAATATAAAATAAAATGAAATGAAGTTTGTATTGTAACTTTAGGTATGTATTTCTCTTCTGTATATTTCTATACATTATCGATTTCTCCTCCTAAACTGTATTCATTATAACTTGATTACTAATTCAATGGCAAGAAAACAAACAACATGGAAATAAAGAGCTCGCATTAATCATAGCTCATTTTATCAAACATAATGGAATGTTTTTGAGAGCAACAAACCAACTAACAGCATCAAACATCACAGAAGTTCATCCAATCCATAAGACTTGCTCATGTTTGCGCTGTTGATTTCCCTCCAAATGATCTCATGACGTCACTTCCTGTATGATGATGTCATTAAGGAAGCAGCTTTTGTTATTTGAAGGGATTTTAACAAAATACTAACAGGGTTGAAAGTGATTTTGAAGACAGGAAGAACATAGGAATTATTTAATAATTAAAACAATATTCACAAGAATGCATGTTTTGTTTGAAACCTTTTGATTAGGAGACATGACAAACAAATGTCCATTTAAAATGATAAAGTTCCCTTCTATTTTTCCCATTTTTGTGGAACAGTAACTGACAAGGGAAAAGTAAATAATATGATCTTTTAATATTGTGAGATTCATATTTTACACAGTAGGCCTTTATTTAAGACATATTTGATGGGAGTATGAAAATATACTACATATGATTAGTCCCGTCCAGTTTCCTTTCATTTCTTTTCAAATTGGTGGAATGGGAAATATCAGCATTTGAGACTTATTTAATTATGATTTCGACTGTATTATTTTGTACTGGAAGTCTTTTTTAATTAACTGGGCCAAAAAATACAAAATAAATACAATTATATATAGCATGATTTTATGATACAAAATTTGGCAAACGGATTTTCCCAGAGTCATGTTGAAACATAATATAGATATTATATAAATATATGTCTGGAAGTTGCCAACATGGTCCCAGAGTAAACTGACTTGCCTCAGAAGGCTGACTTTGCTTTAACACAAGTATTACATTATTACCTCATGAACCTCTGCAGTTCCATTAAGAACCTCTAGGGGTTTGTGAACACCAACTTCCGACCCTGACCTAGACCTCTGGAATGGAAAGCAGAGGTGCCAGCGAAAGGAGAGACCACAGAGAGAGAGAGCCCAGCTGCACATGTCCGCTTTTAAGATAAGGTGATCTGGTATGTTTATGGTCTGCACTGTGTTGCTCTTAAGTGGAGATTATGTCACTAACCAGCTCGAGATGCGGAAACACTTCACACTGGGGTAAATCGTAACCAGGCAATGAAAGGCCGTCCACTGGTGTGACCCTCAGCCATGAGGAGCACGCAGGACTTGGCCATTCCCATACGGAAAAAAGTCACTCCTAAAGAGCACAACTGGATTGGCCTCTGGAAAGAGACCATTTTATAATGTTGAATTAAGAAAATGGATTCTAGAGCGTAAATGACATTAAATATTTGAAATAGATATCTTTTAGAATGTTTTAAATGTCTTTACTGTTACTTTTGATCCATTTGCTAAATAAAAAGTATTCATATAAAAAAAATGTTTTAATGGTACACTATAAAAAAAATCCGTAAAATTTACGGTAAAAAAAGAGGCAGCTGCGTGGAGTTGCCGGCATTTTAGGTAAAAAAATATTAGGTAGACAACAGTTTTAGGGTTTATTTACGGTTTATTAAATGTCAGGCGAGAGTAATACCGTATACATTAACGATATATATGTTAATATACCAACTTATTGAAGTATTGAAATCTGTTTTGTACCTTTGTAATAGTCTGATAACCACCAAATGCAGGAGGTGGTGAGAAAGTCACATGATGAATCAAAGTCCATCACAAGCAGCTTTTAAATATTAACAAGTATAGAAGGTGCACAGTGTCATTCACACAAACCCTAAACACCATCATGGTAACACACACAAAACTGAAATAATGCAATAAACATCCATTTAACAACATTAGGTGTAACACAAAACCCTAATATACAAAACTGATAAGAAACAGTTATTTCAACAAAAAAACATCAAATTTGAAATGTAACCGGGAGTTCTGGGAATGTCAATTTACGGTTATTTACTAAATTATACGGTCTTTTTCACTTCAAAATACGGTATACTACCGTAAATTACATGTAATGTCCAATAAAGTTTTTCACCGTATATAGTAGGGGAATTTACCGTTAACCATTTAACAGGTTTTTACTGTAGCATTTTTACAGTCTTTTACCGTTAAATTCACGGTCATTCTTCACAGTGTAGTGTTTTTGTAAAATATTTGTAGTTCTCCATTGATTTGAGATTTCATTCATGTCTGGGCGGGTTACACATCGATTATTGTTCCTCTTTGTTGGATATTGGGTAAAAGCTCCACACAGACACATCACACAGTCCATTCCAGGCCATACCAAGAGGCATTTTTGTGTTTTTGCATGACTGAAGTTCATATAAAAGACTTTGTCTCATAATTTGCTTGGTTTGGATGGCGTCCATCAGCGAGGGGGTTTTATTTGGTGCTTTTGGTGTGACGGACTGAACCTTCACTCACAAACCCCTTTCAATATGGTTCACATTTCTCAACCCATACTAAATGCACCATGAATCATCTGTCGTCATAATCATAGACTACAGGCTATTGATCTATATAAACACACTTGCATCCTCAGGGGCTTGATATCTGTCACATTCACAAACTCAGACCACTGACAAAATGAATGCTGAAACCATAGACAATTGAAAGCGCTCGGCGGAAAACTCTAATTTCTCTTGCTCATGAATCTATGCAGCAGGCTTCCATTTGCTAACCATTAAATAAGCCAGATTGAGATCATCTTCCAAACCGATGTCTGCCTGTCCTCCACTGAAGTTCAAACCACACAGTTGTTGAGTTGAATGGATTTATAGCTGCTGCGTTTCAGGCTCATCAAAGGAAACGGGGGAAAAAGTGTCTTACGAGAAGTCAATACTTCTCATAAGCCATTTTACTGACGCATCTGACACGTTTCTGAATGAGACTGGATATTCAACGTGATTTCAAGTGGAACAATGAATTGTGCCCAAAAAGAGCAGGAACATGCATTGAGAAAGTAAATAGGGTCCATTTTGATGTCTGTTGACTTTAGCGGTCGCAATCATGCATGCAGAATTCCAACTGAAACAAGGAACGCTGACAGACACAGCAAATGTGTCATCAACATCATAAATCATTTTTGATGATGTTCATTCGGCCAACACAAACTCTTCAGTTCACAGGCCAAAACCTTCCAGTTCACGAGTGCTACGACACATCTTGGCGTTCATAACATGCATATCCCTTCACTTTCATTACCCCAGAAGTCTTAAAGTTCAGAGCGGCCCTTGTGAAAAAGAAGTGCACTTAAATATTGAATGTGCACTTGTAGTGTGCTTCAAATCTTAAAAGTCTGTTTTTAAAACACTGTACTTGCAGATATGTAATATAATTATTAAAAGGCACTTAATTGTACTTAAAGGTTTCATGACTGTTCTTGACGCACTTAACAGTAAGTACACTTTTAAAGTTTTTAAGTGCACTGTAATGATGTCAACTTTGAGTTTTTGTATTTAAATACATTGTACAATCATTGTTTTTTAATAATCTGTTGTTGTGGGCTTTAATGATGGACACTGCTATTTTAGTACATTGAAGAGCTATAGGTTATTATAGAGTATTAGTAAAGTTCATATTTGAATCAGTTTTTTTTTTTTATTTCGTTATCATGTTTTAATTTTTAGTTTGTTTTAGTAATTTTGTTCTGTTTCCCACCGCCACCATGGGCCACTCGATCCAGAACGTTGACATAAAAAAAACGCTCACCCACACAACGCCATACACGCTGTTTGCCATCTGCCCTGTACAGTGAAAACGGGATTCATCCGTGCACCTCTCCAAAGTGCCAGACGCCATAGAATGTGAGAATTTGCCCACTCAAGTCAGTTACGACGAACTGCAGTCAGGTCGAGACCCGATGAGGACGACGAGCATGCAGATGAGCTTACCTGAGACGGTTTCTGACAGTTTGTGCAGAAATTCCTTGGTTATGCAAACCGATTGTTGCAGCAAATGTCCGGGTGGCTGGTCCTTGGAGGTGAAGGTGATGAGTGGAGTCCCTGGGCTGGTGTTTTGTGGGCACGTGGATGTGGAGGCCGGTTGGATGTACTGCCAAATACTCTGAAACGCCTTTGGAGACGGCTTAATTGTAGAGAAATGAACATTCAATTCACCAGCAACAGCTCTGGTTGACATTCCTGCATTCAGCATGCCAATTGCACGCTCCCTCAAAACTTCCGACATCTGTGGCATTGTGCTGTGTGATAAAACCGCACATTTTAGAGTGGCCTTTAATTGTGGCCAACCTAAGGCACGCCTGTCCAATGATCATGCTGTCTAATCAGCATCTTGAAATGCCACACATGTGAGGTGGATGGATTATCTCGGCAAAGGAGAAGTGCTCACTAACACAGATTTAGACCGATTTGTGAAAACACTATTTGAGAGAAAAGGCCTTTTGTGTACATAGAAAAAAGTCTATGCTTTTGTTTTAGAAAAAGCTCATGAAAAATGGGGGCAAAAAAAAAAAGTGTTGCGTTTATAATTTTGTTCATTGTATATATATATATCGATATATATATAATATCATATATATATATATATATATATATATATATATAGGGATATATATGTATGTGTGTGTGTGTTGGGTGTGTGTGTGTGTGTGTGTTTTTTTTGTGTGTGTGTGTGTATATATATATACGTATATATATATAATATTATTTATATTATATACCGGATTTGCTTGTTGACTAACATACAAATAACATGTAAAAATAAAAAAATGTGTGTGTGGGTGTGTCCAACCTTATTAGAAATATAGTCATTAGTAATATATTTAGATCGCCTTTTATAAACTTGAAATCCATTTTAGTTACTTTAAATGTACAATCGCGGTGCACTTCAACCATATTTCAAAGATGACCAAAGCAATTATAAAATTACATATAAAGATGGGTCAGAAAAGCACTCTTAAAATTGCATTTAAACTATAATACACTTTCACTTGCTTGCAACGAGCATGCAATGAAGTGTCTGAAAACATAACATTCTGTTTGCACATAGGGTATTTTAATTTAAAGTATATTAGTTTTGTAATAAAGTATGCTAAGTGTACTTGTTTTCACAAGGTGGACTAAGTATGTGTCCCCCGTATGGTTTGTTTTTCCATCAGTGGTGGTTGCTTGCAGTTAGTGTTGGGCTGGGTTGAGGTGTTGAGCCCAGCTGTGTGCTCTGCAGACGGTGCCAGCGAGGGCCTGGACGCCCGCCTAGAACCACAGTCACTGACGGGCCTGCACCTCTGTCAACCTGGAGCCCAGGACAAAGCACCTTTTCAGCACTTGCTCTCCTTCAGACTCACTTTTTTCCCCTCCGCTTTGGTCCAGTCATCTCCAGGAGCTTGGGAAAGTGGAATTTACAATTATCATGATTTCCATTACAACTTTCATCCTGCACAAACTGATGGGTGAGGATGGCTGTGTTCAATGTGTACCTTTTAGACCAGCATCACTTCTTAAAGAAATAGTTCACACAGAATGAAAATGCAGTCATTATTTACATCGTTTAAACTTATGTCATTCCAAACATAGTTTTTTCTTTCTTTCAGTGGAACACAAAAATAAATTAAACTTAATGCATCTCATTTCTACACAAAGACAATTTACAGTGACCACATCTATCAAGTTTTCTATCAACTTATACCATAATATCTGCGGTTACTGTCATGGGGTTGTGGTTGTAGAGAATGCGCATGACGAAGGAGTAGGAGTAAAGGAGTCGTTTTTTTAATCAGCATCAACCACGTAAACCATTGAAAAATAACATTAATCCAAGACAAAAAAAGCGACCGAATTTGTCGTTTTATTTTTTATACATACATTTCTATATATCTTTCATTTATTTTTATTTCAGTTTTAGTTTTAGTAATTTCAGTTTTTCAAATTCAACTTATTTTATTTCAGTTTGTCGCCAAGATCAACATATGATATAGTTGGCAAGTGTTTAAAGTTACTTTTTTCCATTTAATATTTATTTGTAATTATTTTTCTGCTTTTTTTATATAGTTTTTAGTTTTAGTTAACACTGATTTGTAGCAGACAAAACTGTGAACTTTGGGTGTTACCTATTTTTTTTAAACAATTGTGAACAATGTAACATTTGGTGCATGAAACTTTGTTTATTGCAATTTCTGTTTAATTAATAATAAAAGAACAAGGGTGAATAAAGGATGACATAATTATTTTTTTAGCATAAATTACTCCTTAAAAGCCCTCTCTTTTTTGTCAATTACAGAACAAGTTTTTTTTTTTTCAAATTTTTTTTTGCTACTCTGTTCGGCCAAGGGCACTTGAACAAGAAACAATAGAAAGAGGTAAAGAAAGTTAGGGGGTGACGATAGTTGGAAACTGAAATTATTTTCTTGCCAGGACAAGATGGGAGAAGTTCTTGTCCTCACAGGTAGTCGGCATTGAGTCACAGCCAGGAAGAAAACTGATTTAATTACATTCTAACCCCAAGACAAGCACAGACATTCCTGAGCGTTTGGAAGGGCAGCTCCTTCAACCTGCAGCCGGCAAGCTAAATTATCCACACAATAGAAACTGTGTCCAGGTAAATTACTTTAGATATTGAGAATTAGCTGAGGGAAAAATTGCAGGGAACGGGAGCAGGAAGGAGGTCATCCTTCTCTTATATGGTGTTGGATCAACCTTATGTTGTGGATTCTTTGGCTCGTCTGTTTTCCCACTCAATAAGAAGGCTTGTGGGGGGGTTTTTTTTCTCCCCTTTTTTTTTTTTTTTCTGTTTTGTGGGTCTGCGAGCTACAGACTAATTAAGTCATGCTAAAACTGAAGCCGCCTTGCAGCTAGTAAATATCACTCAACACATAAAAAAAAAAAAAAAAAAAAAAAACTTAGAGTTTAGAGTTACCAGTGCTAATGTTCTTTAAACATTTGCACGAAAATGTTATTTAACATCACTCATGGAATGTTTTCATTCTAAAGCGTTAGTTGAACGTTCCCCTAATGGTTTTTAAATGTTGCTAGTTTCAGACCGTTCAACGAACATTCCATCTTTCCCATAAAGTTTGCATAATTATATAATGGAATGTGAAGAAAAAAAAGTTTAAATAGTTGAAAAACTGGACCATTTTGCATATTCAACATTGAGGATCCAAGTGCAGTGTTTATTGAGGGGTAATCCAAAGGCATAATCCAGAAACAGGCAGAAGGTCTTATACACGTGCAATCAGTCCAAAAAATAACAGGGCAAAAAACAGGCAAAGGGGTAACATCCAAAGACCGGCAGGAAACCCCAAAGCAAGGAAGTCCAAGAGCAAGGGAGAAAACCATGGCCGACAGGCGAAGGAAACAAGGCTGAGTCTCAATGTGCCTACTTATACTACGCCCTTAAAGTATGTACTCTTTTGGTGAAGTAAAAGTACACACTTTTGAGTGTGTAGTAGAAGAGTAGGCAAGCTTTGGGACATACTATCACGTCACACAACTGCGTCTTTAACGGCCCTCTGACATAGTTACAGGCACCTGGCCTGTCAATCATCTTGTCACAGATAACATCCTCCACATTTGATTTAATTTAACTTCCTACCGTATTGGAGAGGAAAGAAGCAGCATGTTGATCTGCCAGCCAAAGTACTTTCAGCTGAGAAACTATCCTAATATTTTCAGCATAATGATGCATTTAAAAGTTAACGACGAAATGAATGTTTATAAAAGTTTACATTGCTGTTGCCGATGAAATATAACACAGATAACATTAAATAAATATTTTTTACCAGGTTAAATGATTGATTAGCTAATCAAACACTTTTTCGAAGTCTCTCTTACTAACCAACTGGTCGGTGATATCCGCCATGTTTGTAGTTTTTTTACGTGTTTTATTCGTGTTTGTAGTTCTGGACAGAATACTTCACCAAAGTTGATCGCAATGTGATTAGATGGGCAATATATCATTAGAGTTCGTGCATCGGATCCAAATTCAAAAAAGTCGTGGTCCCAGCTGAGAATGTAGAACATTACGGGGAGCTTTTGCATATCTCTTTCAACCATTACTAGCTGTGGGACACAGACTTACTCTCATATTCTCACTACTATTAGGAAGGATAGTATGAACATTGAGACGCAGGGTTAGATTTGCACAACAGCTACAAGACTTAGCAATGAATGAGAACCGGGCTAACAAGACACAGGGGCAAACAATGAGTGCTGATGAGCGTGTGCAAAGGATTATGGGGAATGCAGTCCAGGAAAGTGTGGCAAAGGTATGCGATGGAGTCTTTGGTGGCTATCAAGAGCACTACAGCTTGTGATCGTGACACACACACACACATTTCTACACTATGTCTACTGTCAAAGAAAATAGTTTAGAATAAGACGATTGCTAAGAGGATAACTCTTATCCCTAAGAGCGATAAATTCCTTACTGTTGATGCACAATTCTGGATTATTAATGTTCAAAGCATCACGTTCTACCTCAAGATATGAGGAAAACACCAGCAGGCCAACAGCATCAGAGCTCTGATTAACTGCTCATTTTAAATTAAACCTCATTTATGAGGCTACGCTTCTTTATGACTGTTTTTATTGGACGACTTTATGACAGAAGCTACACATCTGCTAACCCTCTTAAACTTCATAGACTCTATTGACAACTTAAGCCCTGTGCAGATACACAAGCTTTAGTATCGAACTTGATCAGTTTTAATAAACCTTTGAGGTGAATCTGAGGACGAGCATGTATGTACCTCAACATAAAGCTTTCACATTTCTCTTGGGTAGAAGATCTCTGTACTAAAGGAAAACTATAAGCGGGGTGCAAATTATGAGCAAGTGGGACAAGAAACTTTAGTGATTTGCATTAAAAGTGTGTAATTTCTGTCACACCAAACATAACTGCTAAAATAATCATTGTTTTCAAACTCACTTAGTGTGCACTTCCCTCATTGGTCAGGCAAACTGATAGTCCTGCCCCCAAATTCACCAAAATTAATGTTTTCATAAGGCCACAGAGATACAGTAGTAGTAGAATTCAGAAAAACTCATCGATATCGCCATACTTTCCCAAGTTGATTAATGGCAATACATTAAGGCAATTGTTTTACAACTGTATTACAAGTTTTCTGAAATGTTATGTTTAAACATGCAAATGTTGCATTGTCTTATTAAATATATGCACATTTCTAGCACTACTGAAGTGGAGATTTCTGTCTCAGTTTGAGAAAAATACACACATCCTTTAAGATTATCCTAATGCACCAATTTAGGTTGTGTGAGACGAATCTCAACAGACCATGCTCTGAAAATGACCTCTAGAAATTTCCCTAAAGAAGCTGACTCCTCTGAAAGAGTTTGCAAAGCTATGAAAGCATCGGAAGCAGGCGTCCCGCTCGATGTGGTTTATGTTACTGATTAACTCTCTCCCAGCTTCCCCGGTGTGTTATCTGCGAGTGTGGGTCTGTCTCGCCCGCTCACGCCCGACTCATGTTGACATTCTAGAGGACTGGGCCTTGTGCAAACAGCCTCTGACAGACGGAGGCTACGAGAACCAGTAGATTGAGATGGCAGTCAGCGCTCTGATGGGCCTCCTCGTGTATTTTAACAGCTCTGAGCTGAAGAACTTTATGTGGCAGATGCTCATCGCAGTCTCTCGTTTAGGGGATCATACTAGATGCTGGAGAGCAGTAATGAGGTCTGAATGCTGCTGTCACTGAAGGCCATGACAGGTTTCACTCACCATAGTTTTTATCATTTTTTCAGATGGGGAGAAGGTTTTGTTCTCCTGAGTGGCACCATTGGACTGAATGGCTTTCAACCGTTTTAAACTGACAGCCATGAGAAGAAAATAAAAAAAAGAGAGAATGACCTGTAACCAACAGTATTTGTGAGGGAATGCTGGTTCCTACCAGTATAAAAAGTCATTTCTTTAGTGTCACAATTTTTCTGCAAAAACACCTGCTTCTCAGATGTTTCTCCTAAGAAGACACCCCAGGAATCTCACGGGTCTCAACAAGGTCTCAAACTGCTCACATACAGTATGCATATACAAAATAGCAAAGCTTGAAATTAATGTCATGGATCTCAATATGAACATTTATCAAATTCTACTTTTCTAAGGTAAAGACTAAAACTACCATGAGAATGTGAGTCTACAGCAGGGTCCCTCAATAGGCGGCCCCTGAGAGAAAAAAGTTTGGCCCGAGCTAATTTCAAATAATGTGGCATGAAAATTCAAACACAGCATCAGAAAGCTACTTTAACTTACATTGTGTCTACACCGACACCGACACCGGACGCGAGCGGTGCGGCGCGGCGCGACGCAATAAAATACAATAGAACTCGTTATAATCAATGATGCTGTCTTGGATGCGGCGCGAGACGACAAATGCCCGACAGTAAACTGCTGACTCGTTCCATTTATAACGTACTGACACAACGTTCAAATAATTTGCAATGCTTTGCAAATGTACACGGAAAATAGATGATTAAAATGTGAATGGACTGAACAGTTTTGAGTGAGTGAGCGAGTGACAGATTATCTTCGTTATGGAATACACGTGTTGGTTCGCAGTGAGTTCACGGTTTTAACGCACATATTTGCTTTAATTTATTTTCAAGATCTGAGGTAAAATATTTATTGTTGCTTTCAGTATGGTTATAAATGTCACGCAAAATAATATTCAAACTCACATTAGACACTTTTAACATTGAATAAATCACATAATCATTACCTGAGATTATCAGTGTCATATTTTGTATGTTGTTCCTGCCGCGACGTCGCAGAAAATAAAAAACGTTCCTAAAATAGAAAGTTCATAATTGTTTGAATAAAACAGACTATAGAGGTATAGGCATATATATATATATATATAGAGGTCAGGGGCCCTTGGCTGGTTGTTAGTTGGCAGAATTTGGCCCTTGCGAAAACTAATTGAGGAACACTGCGTTACGGCTTGCAATTTGCACATTAACAACCATTTATGGTCCATCTCATTATAAATAGATATAAGTATGTGCAACTTTATCTGCATTCATACAGTATACTAGCGTAGACTAATTACAATGTATAGCAAATCTCAACTGCTTGATTGCCTGTCTCATTACAAAATGTAAACTATAGCTCTCACGTGCTAAATGCAACCATAGGGCATTAATATATTATAAACATTAACATTATGATTTTCTGTAAAGCTACTTTGAAACTGGGTATTGTGGGGGGAAAAGCACTGTATACATACATTTACTTGACTTGAACATGTGCAAAGACACCAGAAAGGTACTGATCACATTCTAGAAAGAATTTTTTTTTTTAGAAAAGTAGAGCAACGTATAAAAACGAAGCACACACAATTCATTTTTTCATCTTTAATTTTACAACTCTGTCAGGAACACTTGTTGACAGCAACCTCAGCTCATTTGTCTGGAAGAAAATGAAACACTTGAACGACTCTAAATACTTTTGAGTTGTGGGTAAAACTGCACAAAATATACTGCAACCTTTTTTTCCAGCGTTTCGTCAAATTCAAATGCAAACTTCAGTGTGAGTAAAACAGCCGGATAAAAACAACATCCTCTACTATAGAAAAGGGATTAGCTGACTATAAAAATGTACGTTATTTTTGCATTTTAACTTACCATTCACATTTGTATATTTATATATAAAAAGACGTAAGAAATGCAAATCTTTCGATACCAGCTACAAATAATTCTTTGTACCACTGAAATGTTATTTTAAATTACAAAATAAACATTATGAATCATTATTGTTTCTACTATCATCATTAATATTATCTCTTTATTATTTTGATCTTTTTTTATCCTTTTGATTCTTTTTTTTTAACATAAGTCAATAAATTAACATGCTATCTCTTTCCCTGAAAGCCAATACGTGACTGTGTCAGCAAGTGAGAGTTGCGCAGGACCCGACATTAAACTTTTCCAGGGGATTTTGTGCTCCAGGTTTCGAACCAGCTCCACGGCTCAAAGTGTCTGGAACATATGCATGAAAACTGAGAGTTGTTTGGCTTTTAGTCCATGTTTGTCAGTTTTGAGGTCATCTAAATGCTAGCACACTCCCAAAACATGACGAAGAAAAGAAACTTCCTGTTTTAACAGGAAACACATAAGAGATAAGCCATATCTTGGAGTTTTTAATGTCGAGTCCTGCTATAAATGTGCTAATCTATGTCTGGGAATGTAATAGAAACATCTAGATGTGTCTACATCTATTTCTCACTCTGCGGGAAAAGGGAGGAATTGTTCGGAAGTCCATACCAAAAATAATTCATTGTAAATATATAATATATATTTTTACATATTTGAATATATTTACAAATATACCCAGCACTATATACCATGTATTATTTTTTTAACCATTAAGGACAACTGCTTGGGCTTTTTGTACGATAACTGCGTTATCATGGTAAAAACTGAGCATTTAAAATAAACAATAAAAATCAACCGGAGGCAGTGTTATGATTTCTTCTACTTCTGTTAGTTGTATGTTTCCTTATTGTACTCGTATCCTATTGTCTCCTTTTTGTCTCTTAAGAGTTCTGTTCATGTGCTCCATTCATTTCTCTTGGGAACACAGAATCCTGGAATGCCAAGCAACGGAATGACGGCAAGAATGTAATAGAACTCCAACATAAACGGAAAAAAAACCCATCGAAATAAACAAACAAAAAAATTCAAGAGGTGGGCCCTTGGAAACAGTCACTTTTCTTCAGTCCTGTCAGTCCTGTCCTCTTCTTAAGAGCTTGCTCACGTGTTTTTGTGCGCACAAGTGTGTGTTTCCACAAAAAAAAAGCACCTGCGCTTCACACACTTCAGTTTCTTTCTGGAAAAGCAGCATTGCTGACGTCTCAGCCTCCTTTAGCGCACTCCAAAAGTTCAGCGGGAGCTTCGCAAGGAGTCTAGAGGCAGCATACGGTTCTGGATGGGTACAAGGGAACTGTGGGTAAAAGTCTCTCAGTCTTGTGGAGAACTGCAGGCGTAGCTTGGATGCGGTGGGTCTGGAGAACGTTTAAGAGGCTCATGTTTTTATGCCTCCATTGATGTGCTGGTACTTGGGAAGGCAGGGCTCGTCTGCTAAGGGGTCGTGGGAGAAGACGGAATCGTCTCCGGAGGAGCAGGAGCTGCGTGTGTCGGGGAAGCTGGGAGAGTACTGCTCCACCGGGGCGCACAGGTCCAGATACTCCTACAGACACAAAGAAGAAGCTGTCAGTATAAACATGACCAGAACTAGAGCTGACACATTTAATAGGAAAAATTATATTTCAATTAATCAAATGAAAGACAACCTTCTCCTTTAGAAATAAAAGCTATTTCCATGGAGAGAAAAAAATGCAGCATTATTTTAATACAATTGATACACTATTATAGTTTTTTAATTAGTATTTTGAATTAGATTCTCAAAAATATTTTCTTTTCATTTTAATTTTAGTTATAATTATAGAAATGTAGTTTTGTCACTTTTAATCATTTTCTTTTTCATATGTCTAATATATAAGTTTATTTAGTTCTTATTTAAAATGTTTCATTTAAAGTTAATTAAAAAAATTAGATGATGCCTTGGCAACTAGCTGAAATAAAGTGTAACTTTTTTATAAATTGTATTTTATTTCAGGTAATGTTTATTGTAATGATTATTTTATACAATAATTTCCACTGTTGCCTTGGAATAAGTTCAAGTTTTCTTTATATTTTATTTTATTTTATTTACCATTCATTTTTATTATCATTTTTTGATTATTTATTTATTTTATTTGTAAGTTTTAGTTTTAGTTAGTTTTAACAATTCTTTAGTTAGTTTCCAAAAGTCGTGATGAATAGAAAGTTCAAAAGAACAGCGTTTTTTTTAAACAGAAATCTTCTGTGACATTTTAAATGGCTTTACTGCCACTTTTGATAAATTTAATGTGTCCTTAAAGTAATAATTTCTCTCTTTCGAAAAAACATTTTTAAATACTGAACCCAAATGTTTGAATGGTAGTATATGTAATCAAATAATTAAATAACTCAAATAATATTTTCCGCTGTGATTCACCAGCAGTAACACTGACCTACTAGCCGCTTCCTTAAAAATAAAGTGCGCTCAGTCCGAGTTTAACCATGCTGGAAACCACTGCGCCAGATTCCACGTCTGAACATCAAGTCTAACCAATATTTGCTTATCGAATTTCAGTGAATCAGTAACAGAAGGGACCGCACCTAAAGACTTATATATATTTCTGAAATACATATCTATAAACATCCAATGCACATAAACATAAGACCAAAAAAAGTACAAGAGGATGTTTTTTCCTGGTTCATTCCTCAGACAAAATTGGAGCCATTTCGTCTTTGCGGCTGGTACTGAACTATTTGACGAGAGGAAGAGGGGGGTTTTAGGTTGCTGAAAATGAGTGTTGGATTGAACTCTCGCTGCTCAACACAAGGCAGCTCACATTACTAAAGACCTTCACATCTGTGAGCAGTTTAAGACGGGGGGAAGAAAGCAGAGGCACTTTATTACATTTCTAAAGTTCAAAACGGCGAGCAAGAGCGGGGCTTTTGGCATCATCTCTCTTCCACGGCTCAATCCCCCCTTCGACAAGTTCTGACAGATTTCCATCCCTCAGCCCGCCACACGGATATCACGGATGGCAGCTAGGGAATGGAAAGAATCGTCTAGTATGGATCCATCTGACAATTGAGCAACGTTAGCACGAGGGCCACTCTCGGAAACCCAAGCCTGGATGAAATAGTAAGCACGTGCAACTCTCGGCCTGTACGCTGACCGTATAAACGGCTTCCTTTCCCTCGCGGATCTTGCGAAATGTTGCGAGCTGGAGTCGGAGACAGTGTTGGCACGGGTTCGATGGATCCCAGAGCTATAGGGAAAGCGCAAATGGTTTCGAGACGGTTTATGCATGTGCGTAAGTGTGTGCACGCCTCACCTCGTTGGTTGCCAAAGTGAGAATGCGGTCCAAGTCCTCGACCAACTGTTTGAATGTGGGCCTGTGAGAGGAGATTGCATGCCAGCAGTCCTTCATCATCATGCACCTGAGACAGAGGAACAGACAACATGACATCATTTATTTATTTCTAAGCTCTGTTTTGGAAATCAAATGTGGCGCAACCGTTTGTGTAATCAGACATGCTCAGGCGAGTACACGTGCGCTAAACCGAGGGTGCGATGAAAGGTTAACAGTGATTTTGCTGCCCACATACCATCTCAAAACTAATACACATCTTATTTTGGAAGCAAATTAACATGAAAGCTTGTTAGGTCATCGACATGATGGCTTAAAGGTACTTTTTTATCAATTTAGGTTGGGAAGGAGCTCATTGGTCGCTGCGAAGGCCATGAGAGCCCGATTAACAAAATAGTGCATTAAACAAGGTAAATGTAAGACAGAAAAAAAAAAGAAAAAGAACAGTTAGTAGGAAATTAGCTCAACTAGTACATGTACACACTAAATACAAGTCAAAAATGATTAAAAGATGGTTAGTGGGACACTAGCTTAACTAGTGCATTGAACAAGCTAAATGGAAGACAGAAATAAATGGAAGACAAAACCTGATTAAAAGGTTAATGGTTAGTGGGATGTCAGCTTAAAGGCCTTTCCACACTGTGTACGAAAATGCGAAACGAATATCGGACGCAATGACGCGCTGGAATAAAACAATAGATTTCTATGGATGCTTCCACATAGGCCGTGAACATTCGCGCACCGAAAATGCAAAAAAAAACCATTTTTGAACCAGTCCGACGAATCTTTTCAGTTTCGCAAAGCAAAATCACGGGCCGTCCAATCAGATTTGAGCTAGGATCACGTGACCGGAGCAGCTGCTGTTGCACAAAAGTGTGAGAGTGGTGGCGCTGTTTCGAAAACCAGTGTAAACAAACACAGAAGAAGAGTATCCCGGATAAGAGAAGAGAGTGGATGCTGAGTTCTTGTTATCGTTGGTATTTGAGAACTGATCTTCTTTATACAGAATAACATTTCTATTAATTGTCCACTGAATTATGTAATCATAGTAGAGCACCGTCCGTTTTCTTCCACGTGCACGAGTGTTCTACACATGAAATATGAAAGCAAATAGACATGATTATGACGATATATTTTCTGTATGTGTTTTGTATACAGCTCATGGTATTTTTATAGCAATAAAGGATGTGTATGACAAATATTAGCAGTGTAGCGTTATTAAACATACAAAGAGTGCGTGTGTCTGCTTATTAATCAAAATCAACTATAGATCACAACTGGAAGTTATTACAAGCACTCGATGATGGTTTAAAGTGGGTAAGCAAATACATTAATAATTACATACATTTTCAAGTGTAGCTTGATGCTAATTGTACTTCTAATTATAGTATAGGATATAGCCTACTCTTGTAAGCATTATAGATAGTTTGTGTTTCTGGTGTAGAACCAAACTTTGTTTATCTTAATTTAATGCAGTATATTGAGTAGCGGACAATGTTAAATCCATTTACGAGATACATATCTGAGGAAAAATGCATCGTTGGTCGGCGCCACCTAGCGTGCAGGCATGAATTAGCAGAAGGCGAACAATCGTTTCGCGTTCGGTGTGAAAGCACCGTTCGTCGGCGATTCGCCTCGCTTTTTCGCATCGCGCTCAGTGTGGAAAGGCCTTAAGTCACAAAAAGACTCGATGCAAGACAAAATGGTAGAAAAAGAAAATGATTAAGAGGGCCACTAGCTTACCTAACACTGACACATTAAATGCATGTTAAATTCAAAAAACGGCAGAAAGTAAGACACTAATTTAACTAGCTCATTGATGTGGTAAATAAAAGGGAAAAAACAGGTAGTGGAACAGTAGCTTAATTACTACACTGACACACTAAATCTAAGCCAAAAACATATTAGTAAAAAGCTGAGTGTTGGGCACCAGCTTTTCTAGCTCGCTGACACATTAAATTTAAGTAAAAAAAAAAATTTGTCAAAAAATAAATTTATTAGTAGATCTCTAGCTTAACCAGCTCACTGACAAGGTAAATGCAATCCAGAAAAAAAGGTAGAAAACAAAGGTTAGTAGGACAGTAGCTTAACTAGTACATGGACACACTAAATTCAAGCCAAAAATATGTTATTAATACAAAGCTGAGTGTTGGATGCCAGCTTAACTAGTTTACTGAAATGCTGAAGACAAAACAAAGTAGAAATGATTAGTGGAACAGTAGCTTAACTAGCTCACTGACAAAGTAAAAGCAAGGCAGAAAAAACAGAGAAATAAAATGATTAGCAGGACACTAACTTAACTAATACATGGACACACTGAATGCCAATGGTAGAAAAAGACAATGATTAGTGGGATGCTATGCTAGCTTAACTACTTCGCTGACAAGGTAAATACAAGACAGAAAAAAAGGTAGAAAATAAATTTTTGTACGACCCTTGTAAATGGACACACTAAATGCAAGCAAAAATATGAAAAAGGAGTGACAGCTTATCAATAAATGCAAGTAAAAAAAACAAAAAATGTAGAAAATAAGTTTAGTTGGGCACCAGCGTAAGCTCACTGACAATGTAACTGCAAGACCAAAAAAATGAAAGAAAGTAGAAAATGATTGGCTAACCATAGAAAAATATGGTCAGCCGCACACTTATTTAACGAGTCCTAAAATGCAAGTAAAATGACAAAAAAAATGAACTCCCAGACACTAAATTAAGTCAAATGCGAAGAGATTTTATCGATCAGAAAAAGATTGCTATTTTAAACAATGCAACATGAAACCTTTGAGAAAACCTCGACACTCACAATTCGTTGGTGCAGTTAGCAGGTTTGTCCATGCGATGACCCTCTTTTAGTAGTTTAAAGAGCTCCTCGACAGGTATTCCTGGATACGGAGACCCGCCGAGCGTGAAGATCTCCCACATTAAAACCCCGAAGGACCAGCTGGAAGAGACAGACACACCTTCATCAGATCATTTCCCAGTACAACACAAACAAACACGTTCCTCTCGTGCTTCATATTACACTTTCAATCAGTGTTTTGACTGTAAATACAGTGCAAGTATATTAGCATTCGACAATCAGCATTTTGTTCAGTTATTCTTGATTATTTAACAACCGCCGAGCAACGAGTCCCAGCCTCTTCTGTGGTACCATCACTTCACTATCCCCAAAATTTGGACGAGGCACGCTCTGTGAAATGAAGCCTTTCCAAAAATCCCAATTTGATCCATTTACAGTAGTGATATTTGTTGGCTCTAACAAGGCAGTAGCTGTTGGGGTCTCAATGCGGTCTTTCTGCGAGCGTCCTGGACTGTGGGACCACTTGGATTCAAAGCAGGCTTTTGTCCTCTATGGAACGCCACAATGACACATATTGTCCAGCCAATACAAACATTAGCGGGACCCACAGGAAACAAACGTCCAGAGGGCAGAAGATTGTAGCGGGGAATGATTTTTCAACACATGCCAATTCCGTGTTGCTTCATCTAAGACGAGGAGGGAAAATAAAAAACATAAATAAATGATAAGAGTTTCCACAGAGGGTTTCTAACCTTTGACTCATCATATGTGAGCTAAAAGCTTCCCAAAATAGGCCGATGGACATGCAGAGCCAGAAAGCCTTATCATCTGCAGCTTTTATTTATCCTGCTGAGTTAACAAAAGCATTTCACAATCACATGATATAACGATTTGAAATCAGTGCATTACACAATTTGCTTGAGAAACAGGACTCTACAACTACACACACAGGTTGAGTGGGATCTGATTAACATCTCATTTGCTTCTCGTAAACACCAACGAGCATCAGTGGAGAGCAAATATGAGACTTTGGTGTAGTCTCCTGCTTCTCAGAAGTTCTCTTCTTCTCAAAAATGTCTTAAATGTCTCAATGCTCAGATACCAGAGTTAGCAATAAGTGAGATCTCAATACGAACTCCTGAATAATATATGAACTCAAAATGAATATTTCTCATAACGATTCAGTGGAGAGTAAATTAAAACTTTGGTGCAGACTCCTGCTTCTCAGATGATTCTCCTGAGAAACAAGATTCAAAAAATGTCTCAAAATGATCTCAGGTACCAACGTTTGAAATCAATGAGATCTCAATATGAACTCCAATACTTCTCATGAAGATTCAGTGGAGAGCAAATTTGAGACGTTGGTGTAGTCTCCTGCTTCTCAGATGTTTCTCCCAAGAAAAAAACTCCAAAATTGTCCTAGAATGATCTCCGATACCAATGTTTGCAATTAATGAGATCTCAATATGAACTCCAATATTTCTCATGAAGATTCAGTGGAGAGTTAATTGAGACTTTGGTGTAGTCTTCTGCTTCTCTGATGTTTCTCCTGAGAAAAAGGCTCTAAAAAATGTCTCAAAATGTGCTCAGATACCAAAGTTTGCAATCAAATCTCTATATGAACTCCAACATTTCTCATAAGGATCACAATGAGTTGCTATCCACATAAATTGAATACCTCTATACAACTACTGTCTCATTTATGTCCATTTTTATTTCTCCAAAGGAACTGAAGGAGAAACATCTGATCTGAGACTAACTAGATATTTAAACTGAGAACTCATTAGGTCTCCTGAGCTACAAAAGAGCAGCCTCTGAGCAACACAATTTTCCTCTGGTTGTACTCTTTTCTGTTGACCCACAGCGGTCACGACACACAAAGCAAAGCACAAAGGCTCAACTTTCGTTTACTCCTGCGGTTACCCGTCCATTTGCTTGTTTATTCAATCAGTTACCCTGTTTGTCTTCTTCTCGTTTTTATCTGGAGCTGCATCTTCTCTGACATGTTTGCCAAATTCATCATCTCTTTTCAGTCGCCCCATGTAACCGTGGCTAACCTCTCTATGATCAATCACTCACACCGGGAGCACAAAAAGGGTCACTGCGAAGTCCTCTTGAACCCTTGCCGCACTTCAATACAAACAATACAGCTGTATTCTAGACCACATGAAAATAGGCTTATTGGAAGTTACCTAGCTGGGGACTATTTGCAGGCGCTGCGTAATATTATTGCGCCTGCTGCACCCATGGTACGACAGCAAAGTTCCTTGATTATTACGCCGGAATGAGAGTATAGTTCCTAGCCACATCGGCCTAGAAAATCGCAACTTTTAATTTTCCGTCGGTCTTAGTACACGATGTAATTACAGAAGTTTTAAATAGGAAAAATATAGAAATTCTTTGGTCATTTTTGAGCGAGATGCAAACGATCTAATCAGATTCAATGATCTATGCTAAACTACAGCTACCCCAACGTGCTACCGCCAGACCCGGAGATCGGTTGAATGGATTCGAAAACGGTAAAACTCAGTTGTTTAACTCTAGGGGAGTTGGAAAAGTAGCCTATTTTCAAAAATAGTGGAGTAATCCTTTAATGAGGGAAATAATTTCATAAAGCATAAATCTATACGGATCATTAATAATCCAAATTGTTACTATTAAATTTAAATTACAACTGTAAATAATTATTATGTTTATAATTAATTCAAAAAATATTTTTATAATTAATTATAAAATAAAAATAAAATTAATATATTTATATTTGATAAATTACATATATTTTCGAATTTAATTATAAATAAAATCATTAATATAATTTATAATTTTATAATGTATTCTTGTAGGGTGAAATAGGAACCCAGACATGATCTTGTCAGATTTTTCATGAGATTAACGTTAATGCTAACTAGGTAGTAAAAATGTTTAGGTTTAAAAAGGCCAACACCTTTCTTTAATCTAATATAGCTGACCTTGCATCAGGCCAGATGAACCTTTACCATAAAAGCCTTCAATTTAACATCCAGAACAAACAGGATATTCACACACATGCATCCATATTTCCATTTTTGCAAGCACTGCAGCTTATATCCCATTCCCCAGGGATCTTGTTTGTCAAAACATGGCCATTTTTATTATAATTTATGTATTAATATAATATGATGTCATGTATGGATCGTGTCTGCCTCTGCGCCAATCAGAGAGCTTGAGACCTTAGCGACTGATGACACATAATTAGCATTGAGCCCCGAGACAAAAGATTCAAACTGTTGCCGTCAATAAGGGTGTCTTTGCTATTGATTTAATTTTACTGCACGGACCACACAAAGAGCAGACAAACATTACAAAAGATAATGACCTGCAAGAGATTACACAACATGTATCATTCAGGGTGGACAGTATGACCACATTCTTTTATGATAATATCTGTTTTTGTACATTCCAATGCCGTTCCACTAAATACTTCACAAATTAATCATTTGGAACTTGATGGACACAAACCAAAAGATCAGATTAATAAAAAGATGAATGTAGAAATGACTTCAGCCTGTGCGTGCAGTCAAAACTTCAAAACGTCCCGCAGAGGTTTCATGAAAAAAAAAAAACACGTGAGCTTAAAATGAAAGGGAACAAGCGTGCACTAGCGGATAAACGCAGTCACAAATGACAGGATTATTTCACTCTATGGAAAATAAAAAGAAGGGAAGAGACTTTCAAGTCTTCAAAAAAACAACAACGAGGTAGAGTTGAGCTGGATAGAGGAGTGTGACCGGAGCGAGTGAAGGGAAGATAGAGGGCATTTCCGTCCGGGCTCTGGGAGGTGAGGTGAGAGTCTGCAGGGCTTTGAAGCCACGCAGATTAGTAACACGGCACTGGACGCAAGTCGAGCGTGAAATCTCTCACTTTTTTGGTGTAGCGTTGGCGGCGAACAGCCCTTCTTCTTTCTCTGCCTGACAAAAACACTTCCTTAACTTTCCATCACTCATGCTCCTTTTTTTTCAGAAGGGAAACCATTCTTGTACCTCTGAACTCACCTGCCAGCAGTTGCTATTCTTTCCCAAACTACTCGCTTTACACAAACACACAGCGACTCCAATCACAGTAGAACTGTTTTCCTGCGCTCTCCAAACCACTTCAGTCCCCTTTTTCAATTTGTAGAAAGAAAAGCAGCCCTAACAGTATCATTTAAACTTTGATCCATAACAACTTGTGCAGAACCAACCAGAACCCCTGTGCAGAAATAATAAGCTATCATCACTATATGCAAATTAACTGTTATAATTGGCCACACATGTAGAACCAGTAACAATACCAGTTGCACTGATGTGTAAATTTGTTCATATGTGACCCTGGACCACAAAACCAGTCATAAGGCTCAATTTGTTTTTATTGAGATTTATACACCAAATAATAAATAAGCTTTCCATTGATGTATGGTTTGTTAGGATAGGACAATATTTGGCCGAGATACAACTATTTGAAAATCTGGAATCTGAGGGTGCAAAAAAATCTAAATATTGAGAAAATCGCCTTTAAAGTTGTCCAAATGAAGTTCTTAGCAATGCATATTACTAATCAAAAATTCAGTTTTGGTATATTTACGGTAGGAAATTTACAAAATATCTTCATGGAACATGATCTTTAATGTCCTAATGATTTTTGGCATAAAATAAAAATCAATAATTTTGACCCATACAATGTATTTTTGGCTATTGCTACAAATATACCCCAGCGACATAAGACTGCTTTTGTGCTCCAGGGTCACATATTTACATGATTGAGAAGGTTTCCTGTATTTGCTATTGCTTAGGTTCAATACTGTAAATAATAACCCTATCTGGACAACCTGAATCCCTGACAATATTCAATAAACGGCTAAATACTCTTCTCTTCTTTGTGAATGTCACTGCATCGGAAGCCCGTTTCCACCACTGAACAAAAAGTAAAAAGGCCAATTGCGACTTTTTATCTCATAATTCTGACTTTTTTTCTTGCAATTGCGAGTTTATATCTCACAATACTGACTTCTGTTCTCAGAATTGTGAGATATAAAATCTCAATTCTGAGAAATAAAGTCAGAAATGCAATATAAAAGGCGCAACTGATATAGAAAAGGCATATTGAGAGAACCTATAAACACCCCACACGTTGCGAGAAAAAAAGTCAGATTGGGAGATAAAGTCACAATTACCTTTTTTTTTAAAACTTTTATTCAGTGGCGGAAACAGACGTCCATAACATCTTACTGAAGAAAAAAAAAACGAAACTAAAAATTTTCTTTTTATAAAACAGATAGTTCCGGTCCTTGATTCTGATTGGTTGAGCCGCGTTCGAAGCTGTTGTAAATGACTCTCCAAACATACACCTTTGCTTACTTCTGTGTGTTGCTCAGCAGCCACTTTGTTGGAACCTCAACTGTTTCGGAGAAATACATTGTTGGGGAAGAATAAGGTTTATTAATATCATTACACTTTATTTGCTCTGTTTTATTTTGTGAAACCTTACTACGTATATGGAATAAACGTTTTATAAAAGCAATAATCCCCGTGAAGCGGTGGTTTACAGTGAATTTATAACAGCTAAGGGGGTTTTAGGCACGACACGAAGCGGAAACAACGCCCCTTAGCTGTTATAAATTCACTGTAAACCACGGCTTCTTGGGGCTTATTGCTTTATTCTATGCTTTCACTATTTCTTAATCCCTCTCTGTTCAACCTTATAATAGTGCATGTTTGCAAACCTGTACTGCAAGCACTTTTGTGTTTTTGCGTCATTAAAATGAATCGCTTGTGTATTCCTCATTTGTAAGTCGCTTTGGATAAAAGTATCTGCTAAATGAATAAGTGAAAATGTGAATGGACTTGGGAGGGAGATTGCATTGTACTGTAAACATCAGCTAAAGAGCATTAGAAATCTTGTTTTCCATGACATCAAACAAGTAATGAAGGATGCAAACGGTTGACTTACACATCGCTCTGGTGCGTATAGACTCGGTCGAACAGCGCCTCTGGAGCCATCCATTTCACCGGCAGACGACCCTACAGACATCAATAGGAGAAAAGGTCAAAGACGCTCAACACAACACCATCCAGACACTGCGACACTCACATCTTCATCTGTACCAGACCCTTGTTAGCCTGGAATTTCATTAAGCTCCAAGCAGCCAATAATGACTGGCAATTAAATCCTGTTGGGATGTATCGCCGAACTCTAATTTCCCTCCGGAGTCATTGTGGGGTTATAAATTGAGGCTGGTGGAGAAGATACAAGAGTCAACGGCGTTTGAAGTGCTAGATCCAATAAGAAGGGCCCCGAGTTCAAAATCTCCTGGCTCACAGTGTTTTATTTAGACAGAGTTGAACTAGTGTAATTGAATCCAACCCCAGTCATTAATCAGTCATCAGTATCTCTCAATCTGGGCTTTGCTCGTTGTTTTAATAAATGCAAACAATATTCATGGCCAGATCTTGGTGACCTTGATAAGAACTAAGAAATAAATGAGGACTAAAGCTGTATTGATGAATGAAGTAGGGGAAAGTTGCCGCTTACATTTACTTCTCTTTAGTAAAATCCAAGTTCTACCTGTTAAAGATTAGCAAGCTATATTTTTGGACATGGTTGCTGGTTTTCTACTGGTCCAACCAACTCTAACCAGCATGATACAATTGATCAACTATCTATATCAACTAACAACCAGTAATTACTACTTCCACTACTACTTACTAACTAGGTCCAATTGATATAAAAATGACCAACTAGAATCATGCACAAAAAGACTACGAATGTTTAAGTAATTAAATAAGATCAATTCTGAATTAAATCCAACTGATCAACCATCTGTGCCATCCAACAACCATAAACGACCAACTAGAATCATACACTATAAGACTAGGAATGTTTAAGTAATTAAATAGGGTCAATTTTGATTCCATGTTGATCTTTCGTGAACATTGACCCAAACATAATGATGATAATGATGCTATCAATATTCACACACTCTTCCTCTGCCACATCTGATGACCTAAACTCTCAGATGAGTGAATTACAGCCTAAACAAGCATCTCAGATGGGCTAGAGACTGGTATAATGGTGGGAATGCGAGTTAAAGCTATGCTGATGTGTTTAGGTTTGTCACTAACAATTTTTTCTCATGAGCTTGAACAACAAGCCTTGGAATAAGAGAAGAGGGCAGGCCCAAATAAGCAAAGAGCTGAAATCACTTTACACGTCGACTGCCTGGGAATCTGCAAATCATGCCAAGACTGGCGAGAGGAGGGAGGGATGTGGCAGATAAACAGATGGGGAAAAAAAAAGAAGAAATGAAAGAGAGAAAAGGTAAGAGAACAAAGAAAGAGATGGCAGGAGGCTGGAAGGAGTCGAGCGTGAATATGTCTGTATAAAGCAGTGGTTCCCAACCCTGGTCCTGGAGGCACCCCAACACTGCACGTTTTGCATGTCTCCTTAATCAAACACACCTGATTCAGGTCATCAGTTCATTAGTAGAGACTCCAAGACCTGAAATTGGTGCGCCAGAGAAAGGAGACATGCAAAATGTGCAGTGTTGGGGTGCCTCCAGGATCAGGGTTGGGAACCACTGGTATAAAGGATGCTTCAAGACCCAATGAGATCTAAATCAGAGTTTTGCAGCCATTCATATGGTTGTGTACACTTAAACATTGACAGACTTAACATTTAGTAGATGCATTTGATTTAATTTACAGTATTTCTTATCAGGAAAAATGAACCAACGGTATTGAATTCAAAATTAGAAATAAAAATGTCCTCCTCCTACACTAACGTTCACAAGTTTTTTTTGATAGAAATTAATATTTTATTCAACAAGGATACATTAAATTGATCAAAAACGACAGAAAAGACATTTTATAATGTTACAAAATACTTCTATTTCAAATAAATTGCTCTTTTGTACTTTCTATTCATCAAAAATCCTGAAAAATAGTATCTTGGTTTCCTTAAAAATAATAAATAGCACAGCAGTTTTTATCATTAATAGTAAGTAGAATAAATGTTTTTCGGGCATATCAAATAGATTTCTGAAGGATCATGTGACATTGTAGACTGGAGTAATGGCTAGAAATTCAAGTTTGCATCACAGAAATAAATTCTATTTAAAATTATATTCAAACAGAAAACAGCTATTTTAAACTGTAATAATATTTCATAAATTGTACTGTATTTTTAGATAAACTAAACACAGCCTTGGTAAGCAGAAAATACTTCTTTCACAAACATGTGTATGTCTTGTCTCAACTTCCTATTTAAATATCAACACGATTAAAAACGAATGGAGTGTCATTACATGCATCTATAAATTTCAACAAAAGAATGCATAGGGAGATGATGCTAAATGAAACTCCTGATGAAATGAAACTCACATTTGTGGTCTTTTTATAGTAATCTATGTTGTGGACGTCTCTGGCCAGGCCAAAGTCTGCAATCTTCATAAAGTTGCTTTCCGTGACCAACACATTCCTGGCAGCCAGATCCCTGTGTATACACTGCCACAGAGATGAAGAAAGATAGAAAGAACATAAATCATCACGACTTCATCTTAAAAACACAGACAAAAATCACACACAGACAAACAACACAAAGGTTTTAGGTGCTTTAGGGATAAAGCGCAGGGCGGATCCGCGCGTGAGAGTGTCTGAGGCACGATAAGACTTTGTGCGCATTCCAGACGTGAAGAGGAGCGTGATGACAGTGTTTAGTTAGCATGTTCGCAGTGAGAGCGCTGTGACCGCGCACATCTGCTGGGATTCATTCACTGTCTGTCTGAAAAATGCTGCATGAATCTAATTGGACGGCTGAATGCTCTTTAAACAAATGTGCACGTGAGAATAAACTGCCTTAGAAATGCTTGTTGTATGTTAAACTCTTCCATTTCTATTCTATAAATAGTTTAGCGAAACCACTAGCATCAAGTCTGGTCCATTTGTGTTTATTACGCCAAAGAAGAATAAGCCACTTGGAGACTTTTTTAACAGTGACGTTTAGGGACAGGTAGATGTGAAATCAGATACTCACAGGCATGTGCAAATGAAACCCTTGAATATCTTTCAACGATTTGACGGCGTGAACCTTGCAAACTATCCAGCAACTAGTTTCTTATTAGCAGCCTGAGAACATGCAACATTTTTCCAGGCAGACTGATTAAAAGCTTGCAATTTTCAAAAAGTGCTTGCCATTTTGCATGTCCATTAGGGGTTTAAAAGACAATTAATATTCAGTGATACTAGCGATTTAACTACATCGCACGAGAACAAAATTTTAACTGAATTTAGATGACACTAACTTTGCAAAATCAACACTGTTGCTGAACTACATTGAATCAACACTAAACTGAACTGAGCTGAATAAAGACTACTGTTGTGTTTTACAGCTTAATTTAAAATGTTTCATAATTGATGAACTTTGCAACATTGACACTATTGACACTGAAGTAAACTGAGCTGTATAATGCCACTATTATCTTCTGTACAGCTGCTTTTTTGTTTCATAACATTAACACTGTTATTTTGCTGAAATGTGCTTTGAAACAATCTGTATTGTATAAAGCGCTATATAAATAAAAGTGACTCGACTTGATTAGAAAGATCATAGAGATCTGAGGCTGTGACCAGCCCCATGGACGCCAGTAAGTGACATGATAATCACAAGTGATGTTAATAGATGTCTAATATCTGTGCAGTCAATACCTTCTGTGAGGCTAAATACTCCATGCCTCGGGCTACTTGATAAGTGCAGGACACCAGATCTTTGAATTGATAGTCTCTCTGATACTCGGCTAATATCGCCGAGTACTCTTCCTGGGACGGTGCGGCCCTCAAAATACCCCGAGGTTTCCCTTATTGCAATACTCACTATGACATATAACGGACCTGAGAGAGAGAGAGAGTGTCATCCCACTGTTCGGATTGTTCACCAAAAAATGAAAATTGTGTCCTCATTTACTCACCCTCATGTTACTCCAAACCTGTATGTATTTCTTTCTTATGTAGAGCACAAAAGAAGATATTTTGAAGAATTTTATAACCAAACAGCTGCTGGCAGCCATTGACTTCTATACTACTGAAGTCAATGGCTACCAGCAACTGTTTTCCAACATTCTTGTTTTTGTTCAAACGAAGAACATAGGGTTGGAACAACATGGGTGAGTAAATGAATTTTTATTTTTAGGTGAACTATCTCTTTAAAATGAACCAGACTGGCACTTGCCATCCTGTGTGCACGCTCCCAACAGATTGATGATGTTCTTGTGTCGGCCAATCATCTTCATCATCTCCATCTCTGACACCAGGTCAGAAAGGTCTTTCTCTGTTGCATCATCTAGAAAGGTTAAAAAAATAAAACACAAATAAACAGTGTTCATTGTACCCACTCAACAAAATGTAATCTGCTTTTTTAGGAAAAATCCTAAAAAATAAAACAAAGATTATTGGAGCACATTTTACTAGAGAAATGCTAAATATTCGTCTTCTACTCGAAATTAATACGTAAGATTTTTGTAGCATATATCGATATATCACATTATACATAATACAAAGCAGTATGAGTGGTACGTTATTAATGCCATCCATGCTAGCTCACCCTAAGAGTAGACGGCCGGACTTTCTGCCTGTGTCTCAGTGTAACTGTCTGTGTGGTTTAGTGTTTCACTGAAGAGCCGCCACAGAGCCTCTCTTTCATTGCCTCCAATTTAAAAAGCGTTCGTCATTTAGAGTATTACCTTAGCGACAGTCCCTTTTATATTACCTGTCTGCTGGTCACGGGAGCGAACCTACACAATCCCACTGACCGCCCTTCCTGTCTTATCTTACTCAGTTTCTTCTTGCTAAGAGCTGTGCACTGTTCCTTCCAACCAATGCATCAACGTTTCAGAATTTCTCTAAAAATTGTGTTTTTGTGACTAAGATTCTGTCGATACTTGACAGTGGCCCAAAAACATCTTCATTAGGTTATTTTAAGGATTATTCATATCCTTTTGTAATAATTTCTAATATTATATATAATATATATATTAGCATTATATATTATATTATTAATAATCACTATATATATATATATATAATATATTTATATATAAATATATATATATATATATATATATATACTATTATAGTATTTATTATTATTTTGAAATAGCTTTTATTTTTATATTTTCAGTGTTAATTTACATTTTAGTCATTTTGTTATTGCTTTAACATTGTTTTTTTTATTTTATATTTCTAAAATACAGTTTATTATTTTAAATGCCATTTTCATTTCATGTAGTTATATTTACAGTATGCTCTATTTCTATAGCTATTATAGTTATATAAATATTTTATTTCTTTGTCTATAAAGCTTAATTTTAACTTCAGTTTTCATTTAATTGAGCCATTGAGTCCCTCTGCACATGTGACTTGCTGCAGCCTAAATTGACTGTTGGTTTTCGTTGGTCAGTAGAACTGGCCCCACCGCTGAGCCTGTTTCTTCTCAAGGTTTTTCTCCATTTTCTGTCCCCGATGGGTTTTGGTTTCCTTGCCGGGGGGGGCTGGTCCGCCTCTGGCTTGCTTATTTTGGGCAACACTTCATTCCCTAATATCGTCGCTTGATTGCAAATGATTGGTAAAGATACATGTACGCTGAACGGACTGATTCTTGCCATCACTGAATTGAATGATTAACTGTCTTTAACTGAAAAATGAGTGTTTACTATTGTCATTTTGCATTAATGACACTATTTTCCTAATTAATGCTGTACAATTGCTTTGACACAATCTTTATTGTTAAAAGCGCTATATAAATAAGGTGACTTGACTTGTTTTAGTCCATTGTTATTCACCTCTTGTCTTTTTTTTATATTTCTATTTAGCTTTAATTATTTTTTATTTCAGTTTTAGTCATTTAAGTACTTTCGACTTATTTTCCGTTATTTGCCAGTGCAACATTTCTAATTTTCGTTTACTTTTTTTCTTGTCATTTTATTAATTTTATTTTATATATTTATATATCGCTTTAAATTTATTTTTGTTTTATTTCAGTTTTAGACATTTAGTACTTCAATTTATTTCAGTAAGTTGCCAATGCAACTCTTCTACTTTTTTTTTTTTTAAGTTAAGATTTTCCCCCAAAAAATTTTAGTAGTTATATTATTTCTGCTTCATTTCAATTAACAAAAAATGTTTTTAATAGTTTTAGTTTTTGTTAACAATAACAACACTACTGATTAAAATGATAGTTCCTTTCAAAAATATAAAAAAGTTAATCTGTACCAGATTTACGAAAATATTTTAAACAATGCTTCAACTGTTTTTGTCGACATATTGAAAGTCAATAGGGTTCAAACCAACACCAGACCCCATTTACTTTCACTGTATGGACAAAAAATACCAAGATATTCTTAAAAATATCTTCTTTTGTGTTCTACAGAAGAAAGAAAGTCATACGGATTTGGAACAACATCAGTAAACAATGCCAGAGCGTTAATTTTTGGGAGAACTATCCCTTTAAGTTTCTAAATGTTTTTCGAGGCCAGGTGTAAATGGTGAACGTGCTCTTGTTTCAAGTGTTTTCTCCGCTGCAGCCCTGCCCCCTCGGCCCTCTTGACATCCTTTAAAACGTCTTTTGAGCTGCTGGCTCCCTCCCCCACTCTTCTTTCTTTCAGCGTGAGGGTCTTTCTTTGTGCAGGTGAAGAGCGAGAGCCGTGCAGCTGGTGAGCACCGGGTCAGCTATGCGGCCTCTTGACCTGAGCTCTACCAACATCACTCAGCACCAACAAATAACCATGCGCAGGCCTCCACAGTCAAGACCTCCTCTCCCACTTTCTCCCTTTCTCAACATACGCACATTCTCAGATCATAACAATACCTTAACTAAAAGTTGCACCCAATCAAAACACTCTTAGCTTATGTGAAGTATTTTGTTCATCTGTGACTGGAACGATTAGGGAGAGGCCATTATATCTGTATAATGTATAATCTGTATCTGTATATTATATAAATTTGTCTGACATTTGGCCAATTTTGAGATAATTGTGCCCAGAATCGTCTATCCAAATCCAAATTCCGAAATCCAAAACTTATTTATTTATTTTTTGCAAAAAAAAAAAAAAGAATTAAATGCATTGCCCCGATCTCTCGATCTCAAAATGGTTTAAGATATATAAGTATAAATAACAAAAAGGAGGTCTACAACAGTTTATATAAATGCAATGTACAATACAAATGTAATAACTAATAATATATAATAATATATCATTAGATAACACCACACACATCTATATATATATAATTAAAATGTCAAATACTGTAAAAATATCTTTATAATAACAGTTTCTAAAATTTAAATGTATACAATACACAATTAATATTAATACATTTTGTAATTTGATATTTTGTATATGTGTACAAACACCCACTAATATAATATAATAACTGTAAAATAAATTATAGCATTATTTTTGTATATGATTTTAATACATATAAATAATTGTAAACCAAATAAAAATTAAAAATTTTTTTTTATTTAATATTATAGATATAATATATCTATAGATAGTAGATAATATATAATAAAATATGAAATATTGAATCATGAACACTAGATTCACAAGAAGTGTCTTAGCGTGTGCTGGATCATAACACCCTATTGTTTTTGTTCAAGTTCCATCTTTGCACTGATACTTTAGCTCAAGGGTCCATATGACAATATATTCTGTCTGTCTGCATTGTGTCTCTGCCTGGGTCGGCTGTGTTTTTGCAAGCTTTGACTTTTTTAGTCAATACACTGCCTTGTCTGTGCAGGTAGACATTAGTAGAGTGTGCTTCCGTCATCTTCAACTCTTGGCTTTTCTTGAAGCTAGCTCTCCCATCCTGTCTTCTGCATGAACAGTCTAAGAGCCAGGTCTGTTGTTCTGGAGGAATATCACAATGTGTAAAAATTGTATCGTCTCTTCTGCTGAGCGGTGTGTTTGTAGGCTTGTATCTGCCCGACTTTGATTGCTTGAGTACCATCTGCTAAATGGACCGTATTTTTGTGATTCAGCAACATCGGGAGTAGGAGTAAGTCTGCCCTTGGTAAAAAGTCGAATGTGAACCGTGTCGAAAGTGACGTCTCACACATCAATTTATGAGCTCATGAGGTTAAAAGTCAAGTAATTCCCACCATCCTACATCTGATGAAGCCGTTAGTGGTGAAATGTTTCAAATAAATTAAAACAAATGCAAAAATGGACCAAATGGGGGGGGGGTGGGAAGGCAGTTGCATAGTAGGCCGAGATGAATAAAAACCTTCAGTATACGTTAAGCAATGCAAGTAAACTAAGGGTAATATGTGATTTAGATCATCTTCATAGGGTACAGTTTTCCTCACCACGGGAACTATCCATAGAATATTTACCTTTTGGTTAGGGGGGGTTGGGGGTGGGGGTGGTGGTGTTGTTGGGGGGGGGGTGGGTAGAGGGGCGGAGTGGTGAGGGGGGGGGAAGAGGGGGGGCGGTCACATCGGGGACAGCCTACATCCGGCCGCGTGAGTGGCGGGCGATGCCCAAACTTCACATCACAAACCGCCAAAGCACCCGCACGACCAAGCGTTTACCGGATTAACCCGCACAAACAAACACAAAAGGACAGAAAACCCAAAGGGCGGGGACAGAAGGAGGGTAGCCATGTGCAGTGAGCAGGGCGATCCATCGCATACAACACGTTTTCATTGCGCTAATCGAGGAGGAGGGCCAAAAAAGGCTGGCGCCGTGTGAAAACATTGTGCATTACGACATTTGAACTGTATAGCAAGAGCGCTTGGGCATGGGTGTGGTGACTGAACGCAGAGGTGGTAAGGAGATGCCCTGGGCCGCGCACTACCAAAGCTGACAGAGGACACGGAGGATGGACAGCGCGAAGGGCTGCTGGAGAGCTAAGGGACTGCCTCTGAGGGGGGGGGGAACAAGGGCCCGTGGGGGAGGGAGAGGACGTTCGGAAAGATGGTGCAAGGGAGAAGCGAGAGAGAAGGTGGTAACGCGGACTAGGCGGCGCGCGGGCAAGTGCAAAAAAGAGGAGAGCATGGGGCAGGAGAGGGGGGGACGTACACAGCAGGAGAGAGAACTACCACCTATTCTAAGGGCAGTGGTGGGAGAGGGCGGGCAGAAGGGCAAAAAGAAGGACGGGGGGTCAAACCGCGGGAGGGGGTCAAATGCAAACAGGTAGGCCCCCGTCTAATGCCGACAGAGATATAGTAAATAACTATACGAGATATAGAGACTATAGGAGAGATAATAAGAAGATAGGAGATAGAGAGATATATATAGATAAAAGTCTGAGTATATTATATAGAAACAGAAGGTGTGATGGCGAAAGAGCGGGGAGGCGGAAGGGGTACAACATGAAAAAAAAGGAGGAAAGGGCACAACGAAGTACAAAGAAACGGCAAGTACATTGCACGGAAACAATAAATTATGAAGAGCAATACTGGAAAATGCATTTTTCTTGTAAAACTTACTCCAATAATCTTTGTTTTATTCTTAACTTCGAAAATATGTTTTATTACAGAGCATGAAACAACATTAAAATAACTTATTTTATTTATGAACCAACTCTTCTTTTGAGAACAGCTCCAAAATTAGCTTAAATTCATCGAATAAAATTTTGGGGACATTTGCAGGCGATTTTCCTTAATAGGTCTAGTTTGGAAGCAAGCACCAGCACTCGACAAACGCTCACACCTTAAACACATCACACACACTTCATCTGTCATCTCCCATCATGCGATAACTGGACTTCACTCTCTGCCCTGGCCAGTGGCCCTCATCAAACTTTTGATTGCGAGCTGGTCTGTCCCCGCCCCTCCAGCACTGGCCGATGTAAACATTCACACCCGCGCTGGGGCCCGGGGCCGATCTGAGGCAGTGATATCACAATCCCCCTCTGTGCATAGCGGTTTCAATGTCTGGGCCTCTGCTCTCCACTGCCAGCCCAGCCACAGATAATCATTAGTTATGTTCATCGCTCCACCCGACAACACAAGCATACACATTCACAGTTTTCGGGCCCGCATGCGCTGGGTATGGCCCGTCATGCGGGGATGAAGAGCAGCAATGCCAAGAGAAGAAAGAGAGAGACTTAACTACTTAAGTATCTTTAACGTTGTCTAAAAGTGGTGGGTGATGATGCACAAAACAGAAAGTTGGCTAAAATCAATTAAATGAATGAATATATACATATATATATATATATACTATATAATAAGCTCTTATATATTATATGCTAATATACGGATATATAATTCTATATATAATTAATTTATAAATAGTTGAAATACTTACTGTTTAAAACTGTTAAAATTTAAGTTGTTAAAAATTCTTAGAATTTATATGTTTCCGTAAAACTTAGGAAAATATTAGGTATCATTAAAAATAGCATTATAATTATTATTATATTAATAATTATATATAATAATAATTTTAAAATTCGCTATAAGACTGATTTTTTTTATGATTTAAAAATTCTTGATTTATATGGCTCTCCAGGTAAAATTCCTTTATCTAAATATTATGATTTACAGGTAAAATACGGTTATTTTCTAAAATATATATATAATAAAAAAAATTAAAATGTATATATAAGACATATATAATATAGTATTTTTGAAACTTAAATAACAATTTACTGTTTGAATTGAAAAATGTAGGCCATGAATATTATCTAATTTCAATAGTAGAAAATTAAAAAAAAGAGAGACAGATAATATCGGGCATTATTGATAATGTTATCGAATGAATAAATTTTTTGTTGGAATGGAACAAAATCTTTCCTTCCATAAGTCTTGCATTCCTCCAAAAATACACGTCTTAGCTTGTCTGCCCAAAGGCAACAATTCCTTTAGTGGGTGTGAAGTCAAAAATAGAATTAACATAAAGTGATTCCCTTCACCTTTAGAATGAGGGGCATTAATGGCCATTGCTGTGGAAGTACATGAACTGTTATCGCACTAAATCATGAACAGGCTAATCCTGCAAAAAAACTGATCAACTCCACCTGTACTCAGTGGTGGACAGTAACGAAGTAGTTTTACTTCGTTACTGTACTTAAGTACATTTTTAAAGTATCTGTACTTTACTGGAGTAGTTTTATTTTGAGTAACTTTTACTTATACTTAACTACATTTCAAAGCATAAGATCGTACTTTTTACTCACTACATTTCATAAAACATACCGTTACTCCTTATAATACATCACATGCTCCGAGACGCAGAAGCGGTCTCTGATTCAAGAACGAACTGATTCTTTTAAATGAACCAGTTAAATCGGTTTGCAAATCGCACCAAAAGATTAATTCACGAATTAGAATGATCCGATTGCAGCTGTTGCTCAATTAGTGCGAGTCTCCATTTTTGACTGAATTCACAAGTAAAACCGGGAGATCTTTTGAGCGTCTCTGCGCGGTCTGGATGGTTTGGGAGTCTGGTTACTGGGGGTTCTGTTAAAAAAGTAGTTACTATTCGAATTTTATGATTATTATTTAACTGAAAATCATATTGGTCAAACTTCATTGTTTGTGAACTAAATCTGCTTGTAAGGTTGATCTTTTTACGGCCACTGAAATCTGAATGTCAGACAACATTAACATCATAGTCTCGATGTTTTAGGTCAAAAACTAAATAACACGATTACATAAAATACTCATCACGTTCATAACTCTCCCCGCTGCTGTAACGTTACAGGTTCACTAAATGCAGGCATTTAGGCCCTGTGTGCTTCTGTTTTTATATGTTTGTCAGTAACCCATAGTTCCTAAGTTACTATGTCTCGGATCAACTAGCCGCGTTTATTCCTAACCATGCTGAAATAAGTCCATACTTTTATCTGTTGCTACTGTCTAGTCTAACGAGCTTGCTGTGGCTGAATTGAGGTAATTTTTTTAAATACAGTCCAAATATTTTTATATTCAACTCACCCTAGATATATTACATCTGAGGGAAAAGATCGATGTGATGTTCAGAACATGGCAACCATACATATTCTCAAAAGTGGAGTGATGGCCGCTCTGGGGCATTTGACGCAGCGTGTGTTTACCACAGACAGGTTTTTAGGAAGAATGGCAAAATCATTATGAATAATCTAATTAATTTTCACATATAATATTCATTATCTCCTGATTGGTTATTGCCCCCAGGTATTTTGCGCATAGATATTACAAAATTATATGCTACTATAAAATTAAATGATAAAAGTAAGGGCCTATATAAAACATGCAAAATTAACATTCATCAAAGCTCACTTGTTACTTGATACATAAACAAAATCAAGAGTACTTTTGTCTTTCATTACTCAGTAATGAAACTACAGTTTTTACTGGAGTAATATTTTATTATACAGTATGTATCTGTACTTTTACTCAAGTACTTGATTTGTGTACTTCGTCCACCACTGCCTGTACTTGTTGGGTTTCAACCATTAATTTAATAAATAAAGACTTGGTTAGAGTTTGGAGTTGAATACTGGCATGTTAAACTGCTTACAAATCATCCTTGAGACAATCAAAGTACAAACAGACTCCATTTTCGTTACAGATTGCTTAAACAGGCTTTCGTAGTCATTAATTAGGAATCTGTATGGTTTTGGCAACACCACGATAGTGGATCCATTGTAAATCTCCAAATGATACCGGAAGCATTTCTTAAATATTAAGCACGACGGTTAAACATTAATCTGAGAGTCTGAGTTTCTCTCGTTAGTCACACGATCAGCCGAGGTCACCGTGTCAGAATAGAACGCGTGATGCTGACAGAAAGTTATCTGGTAGCCACTTGTATCTTCCATTCTAATGAGAAAAATGTGTGTTTGGTTTCTCTAAGAATAATAAAGCTAACGAACAGAGGCCTGTGTTGTGTTATGATTGATTGATTGTACATTGCGCCTGCATAAATCACAGGTTAATAATTAGGCAAAATGGGATTGTAAGCGTATTAGAAGATTAGCTTCACATCAGTGAAAAAGATGCAAGATTATACTGTGAATTTAATAACGCCTACAAAAACTATACTCTCATACAAATATATTTCAATAAATAAAAAAACAAGAAACATTTTCGCTACGTACACACTGTAAAGTTTCTCTCAAGAAACGGCGATGATTGACACCATGGTAACCATAGCAACATTTTGTCATCTTGCGCATTTGGTATCCTCTATTTTTGACCAAAGTAATATTACACCCCAACCATGCTCGTTTTGTTCGGTGATTTTAACTAAACCACTGTCAGGCTTTGTTTATGTTTGGAAGGTTGAAGGGTTGCCATTTCCACTTATTATTAAGCGTCTTTGGGCTTGTTGTTTGGGCTCGGCTCATAAAGCGATCCAGTTTATGGAGTTAATCAAGTAGGCAAATCGCTATATTTTGGTATGGGGCTTATTCCCAAGATAACGCATTTGGATGTGAGTTTATTATAGTCTTGTTTTTGTTTGCCCCTTTTTTTAGCAAGATCTGGCAACACTAATGAGTCAAAATATACACTGTGATTTCTTGCACCAGAAAAGACACAACGCTTATACGCGTTTAAATACATCATTAATAACTAGCTGTTGTAGAATGCATTTATAACTGTCGTAAAAAACCGAACTGTGTGTACAGAACAGAATTAAGCACTAAAAGGTGAACTGGCAACCTAATTCAGCCCAAGTGTGTATGTGACCTTTATGAACCAGGTGAATTTGAAAATTAGCATTAAATTCAGTTTGTCGCAGACTTCTTGTAAATGTTTAAAAAGTGAAACACAAGGATGCTCACTTGTCTCTGGAGAACTCCCAGCGCGGGTCCTCAGGGAGGTCGTATTCTGGAATGGGGTCGTCGTGGGCGGAGCTACGGCGAGTGGTGATCCTGACCAATGGCGTGCTAGAGCTCATGGAGGAGCTGGAGTCAGACGACACCTGTAAGAGGAAAGATGGATGGCTGATCACCTGAGTCTTGGTGACAGCACCATAAACTATTAACACCTACATGTGTGTGTGATTGTGTGCCTTGAGCAGCTAAACCTTAGGAATATAATAAGTTGTGACTTATATGACACAAAAAATAGCACAAAATCTAAGGCAAGATATCAGGATTTATTGAAGCCATGCAGTTCATTTAAGTTTAGCAATGTGTCAATTTTGTGAAAATTTAATGGTTTCAAAGAATGTTTCCAACTTACCACCCTATAGCATACCTTCAACTTCTCAACAAAAAGACCTGACATGTTATTCAAAAAATTACAACATCTATAATGTTATACAAAGACACTGCTGCACAAAATTTAAATGAACAAACTTTTAAAATATTTAATACTAGAGAGACAGAACATGGTCATTCATATATATAGTATATATATATATCTATATACTAGATACTATATATATATATAATACTACAGTATATTTGAATACATACTACATTTGGAGAACATGTGCTACAAAAATTTAATTATTGATTATACTATTTTTATATATATAAATGATAAACTATCAATCAGCATGAGATAATCATATAAATCATTTGTGAAAAAAAAAGATCATCATAATCATATAAAATATAAAATCCTTTATCTAAGTAGCTTCTCAATTATCTTTATATAACTACATGATAGAGATTTTAAAGTATAATTCAAACTGGTATACCAATAATTGAGATTATTTTTAAAGATAAATAATTATAAATCATGGATCAAATAGCAAAATGGTATACAATAAAATCAATCAACATATATAAAATTAAAAGTCATTAAAATATGTCATTATCTTCTCATTACTTTATACAATATATGATATTTAAATGAGCATTTATTATTATATTCTAAAAAGAATTAAAATTTTAGCATAAACAAAAAATCTTGATCAGCTTATTTAAAGAAACATTTATGTCTGTAGCACAGATGTCAAGACAGTAATGCCAAAATCAATACTTTAAAATAAGAAGTTGGTTCATAAATCGGCCATAGAAACTCCTACTAATTATACACTTCGTAGACAAATCATTCTTCTAGTAGTGTGAGTGTATGTGTGTATAAGATGTCTAGAACTCTTTATCTACTTCTCTCTACCTGGCCGGGCAGAGGGATCTTTTGGTCACTTATGCACTGCCGTCTGCTCCTCGAAATCAGGGCTTACTTAGCTCGCAGTCGCTCATAGTCGACCAAACTCACCACGATCACGACTCTATACAGGTCATTAGAATAGACGCCTACAAGGCTAGTAGATGTCGATCTCCACATAGTCCGGAGGGTAGTCCGTCTCGATGGCGTCTGGCTTGGCTGTAGAGTAACGAGAAGAATCAAAAAGAATCGGACAAAGAAGTGAGGCGAGTCATCCAGCCGAGGAATACTGCACCAGAAACCTTAATGTTGGACACAGCACAGTTTTAAGATGGTTAAGAAGGACAATAAGGTTTCAGAGCAAGATATTCCACCAGTGATAACAAAACAGAAGAGAAAAAGGTGAAGGTGACTAAAGAATTACAAGATTAATCAACACACACACACACACCTTTGACATAAAACTATTCTCAAACTATTAAATGTTCTACAAACTACTTTGCTTCCAATGCTGTTGCAATAAATAATTAATAAAGAGCTTTTATTTAGTATACATAATAATAACTAATTTTATTTAGATGTTGCTCTGCAGCTCAGGAAACTTGTCATTTAAGTATCAACTTAAGTAAGAACTATAAAATGTTTGGAGTTCTATAAAAAGGTTAGTTCACCCAAAAATGAAAATTAGCCCATACATTACTCACCCTCAACTCAAGTCATCCAAGGTGTATATGACTTTCTTCCTTCAGACGAATCCAGTCGGAGTTTTATTAAAAATTGTCCTGGCTATTCCAAGCTTTATCATGGCACTCAGTGGGTGTTGCATGCATCAGTTCAAAAGAGGGTACATAAAAAACGCTGACCTCATACGTCATCAGCCCGGAGGTGCTTCCATGTACTGTTGGCGCAAGCTACATTAAAGTTATTAAGTTTTGAATATGGATATTTTTTTTCTTACAAAAATGCATTGATTCTCTACAGGAGGCCTTTGTTCATCCCCCGGGAGCCGTGTGAGACACTTTTTTTATGGTTGGGCACTTTTTATTTACCTTCTTTTGGACTGATGCATGGAACACCCGCTGAGCGGCATTAAACAGCTTGAAAGATCAAAGACAATTTTTATTATAACTCCGACTGGATTCGTCTGAAAGAAGTAAGTCATATACAGTTACTGTATGGCTTGAGGGTGAGTAAATCATGAAGCAATTTTCATTTTTGGGTGAACTAACCCTTTAAGACACATGTGATATTTCTGGTGTCTTCGAAGAAAGACTTTAAGACTTTGAGACTTAAGCCTTAATTTGATCTCCATTTAATAACAGATAATAGATATTAAAGAGATCTCCTTGGTGGTCTTTCTTTCCAACATAGCATATTTCCTGACACTCAATGGCCCCTGCAAACATACACACGCTCAAAAGGGTTACAATATAACCCAGTATTGAGTACTTTCCTAGACTACTTGAGAGTCCTTCAGAAATAACACCTCATGGATACAGGATTGACCACAAACACACACACACTGACTTCCATCTGTCTGACTACAGACCTGTAAGTGGTGCCATTTGCGGTCAAAGATTTCATCTGTTTCCTTGTCAGGAAATGGACTCTTATTAAAATGTCTTGTGCATGATGACAGATAGCTTTTGTGTTCGTAAAACTATGCTGAATTCACTAATATTCATTTAAACCTGTCCAAATTAAAAAAAATAAATGTACTGAAATATCTAAATCTAGTCCTAAATCACACACAAAAACACACACAGGCACAGACACTGAGGTTGTGAAGTGACACTAATAACTAAAAAAGTCCAGCATGTGAGAAGGTAAGCAAATCTTGAGACTTTCTTTAGAGAACAAAGCAGTTATTAGAGCTGAAATGGAAAAAGACTTGAAACGTATAGGAATAGTTCACCCCAAAAAAATCAACATTTTGTCATCATTAACACCCTCATGTCATTTTAAACCCGTCTGACTTTCTTTCATCAGTGAAACTAAGAATAAGGCAGTTCATATGACTCGTGCGATATATTCCAAGTCATATGATAGTATTGTGCAAAGAACAGACTACAGAACATATTCCCCATGTCTCTCATTCACAGTTTCATAAATTCTTTCATATAACTGGATGTTTTTTCATTGTGATGTTCGCACGAAGAAAGTCGGTCTATCACTTAAACAACTTGAGAGGGTGTAAATAATGACAGAATTTTAATTTTAGACAAACTATTCCATCAAAACAAGTCTTTCCAAGCATGCAACCAATAAAATGTTAGTTGGGAAGAGAAAATTGAAAATAACAGGGATCTCGAGACACTTGGGTGCAATTTTAGAGCTTTTCAGCCCAAAATATTATTTCATAGTTCTTACATTTGATGAACAAATTCATTATGATGCTAAAAAATGTAAACGTTCAACAATAAAAACCTAAAATTTTGGGTAAAATGAGTACCAAGGTTATTATTGGTATATATATAAGAAAAGATATATATATATATATGATATACTTTCAATATATCGATAAAATCTAAAACTAATAAAAATGACAAAAACATAACAAAATTACTAAAACATTAAATAAATTAAAGTGAAAACAGGAAATGTAATTCAAAATATTAAAAATGCAATTCGGAAAAATAAATTTTTGGGCTGTAATTTCAGTCCGCTGAATTATTCTTCTTTGTGAAATTTTTCCAACTATCATGATACTAAAATAACAGTCCCAAGTGCCTCTTGTTCCCTCTCAAAGACCATTGGTGCGATATCAACCAACTTGGCTTCGACATAAAGGAGGCGTAGGTACGGAAGCAGTAGAGGACGAGTGTATACCTGGAAACACCGTCAACCAAGCAGTGTGATAGGAGATCCCAATAGAGTTACCCGCCAAGCACGTATACTCGCCCGCATCCTGGAAAGTTACATTAGGCAGGTAGAGCACCTCGATCTCTTTGTCCGTAGTGTTCACACCTGCCGTCTGAGAGAAACAAAGGAGAAGAGGAAGATGGAAGGGAGATACAAGAATGGATAGAAGAAAGAAAAGAAAAGAAACAAATCAGACCCATAATACCCACAAGAGAAAAGGAGATGTTCAATGTTGTATTTCTCATCTACGCATTACAGAGATGGTAGATGTTCCAATTCAGGAGAGAGGATCGTCAAATAGGAAGGGCAGGGGAAAAAATCGCAATAAACGCAGATCTAAATGAAGGCCGAAAGCTCTGTACCAACACAGGTGAACCCACCAGATCCTCAAGGGTTCATGCAAACACAAGTGAAGATCACGGAAAACAAGCCGCTGCCTTTTCGCCAAGAAAGAACCAAAGAAAAGTGATAAATGAAAGAGGAAAAAGTAGGAGGGAAACTTGACACAGAACAGAACAGAAAGACAGTGGCAAGGACAGACCAAAGGCTTGTTTCCATGGCTGATTGGGCACCAGGAAAGATCCGCTAAAAAATAAGAAAAACACCAGACCACACCACAACAGCTCAGCGAAAATTCCATGACCACCACGACGACAAAAAAACAACCCAAAACACCAGCAGAGGGGAAGGGGACGCTGAAGGCCTCGTTCTTGTTTTTTACCTGGTAGGACAGTGAGCCAACCGGACTGGCTGACCTGACCGATATAATTGGACACTTGGCACGTATATTCACCAGAGTCCTCTTCCGTGACGTTGGTGAGCACGAGCACTTCCACGTCCGAGCTGTTTATGCCCGAGCGCTAGGGGGCGCCGTAACGAGGGACAAAAACACACATATGGGAGCCTGTTATAATCTCTTGTACTCTTTAGGAGAGCGGAAAAGGGAGCACCACTCATTACATGGCATAAGAATATCTCCTGCAAGAATAAAGTGTTTTTGCATTGCATCTTCTCATTCTTTCTAAAAGAAATCAGCTGCATCCCCAAAACGAAAGGACCGAATATATGGAAAACGGAAGCCTAAATAGCCTAATACCTTCAACACCTTGACGTGCGGGAGCCCATCAGGACCGTAACGGCTGCCGTTCTTCACAATGTGCTGCAGCCACTGGATGTGAGGTTGAGCATCACTGTAAACTTTACACACGAACTTAGCGTCCTCTCCGACTTGCACAGTGACGTTGGCCGGCAGGCCTGCCTGAAGAATGGGCCGGTGAGGAGAGCGTTCTGATAGAAAGGAAGAAGAATGAACATTATTATATTAATATTTACCAAGGACACTACCGTTTGGGTCGGTATGTTTTGGTAAAAAAAAAAGAAGTTGTGGATTGCCTGTGATGGGTAAAGGGCAATGGTATTCCTGTGTGCCAAGCTAATTTTGCAGGCATCATTAGCGCCAGGTTCGCAGGGGGCACCTAGCCGTCGAAAGCACGCGAATATGTGGAGTCGCGGCGCCGGGCAGAGGCGGAGTATGAGAATGTTGAAAAAAAAAAAAGATGGTGTTGGGGAACAACAGCCTAACCAATCGGGCAGGGAGACAGTGAAGCTATATGTGAGCATCACCTATAGCTTCAGTCCTGTTAGGCTGCTGTTAACAAAAGTCACAAAACAAAGACTGCTGCGTTAACTCTGCTGATAAGGACTGAACAAACACAGATGAAGAAAGGCAAAGTGGGGGGAAAAAATAATACAGATGTACAGTGTCCACCATATATTAGCTGCGGTTCCGGCAGTGTTGGCGTATCAGGAACCTTCTCGTTTCATTTCCTTTATCCCCTTAAAAATGATCTTACAAAATAAGTATGCTGTGACTTTTGTTTTCCAAAAGCCACAATAATAAGCAAACTCATTTTGAGTAGCTAATACACGTCAACTTTGTGAGTAGTTAAGTTACCTATAATTTAAAAACACACACTTTTTTGTGTTCTTTTAGAATAATTTTATTTTTTATTAATATTTGGTTTTGTTTTACTTTAATATGTTTTTATTTTAATTTGAGTTAAAGTTTTAGTAATCTGGTTGAGTCTTTGTAAGTTTTATTAGTTTTTGTTTTTAAAATATGCCTATATCGTTTTTTATTCATGTTTATTACAGTTTAGTTTGAGATATTTTGGTACATCAAGTTACACTAGCTTGGCAAGAAAAGAAAAGAAAACTTGCATCAAGACTACTGCATCAAGTTTTCCAAAGAAAAAGAAGAAGAAGAAAAATAACAAACTAACTAAATAGACTAAACCATATTACAAACACACACCTCATTGTCTTAACAACACAACATTACTCTCACCCTGTAATCTGACACATATCCTGGTTACCCCGACATACACAGACACACAAGCATGATGTTACACAGGAGACGTGGAGAGGTCAACCTTCACAGACAAGCAGCGGAGGTTTGCAAGGGATGTAAGAGGATTTAGGACTGAGAGGCACAAGAGGGGGCACAAGAAAAGCTCAAAACAAAGCAGAAAGAGAGAGCAAAAGAAAGAGGGGTTGGGGTCAAGGGATGCAGAGGATAAAGGATGCCCAACAGATGGGCAGTGAAAAGAAAAGACAGACAGATGAGAAGCAAAAAGGTACAGAGACAACCTTTGCTGACACACAAAGATCTAAACCTTACAAAATCTCCAAGTCAGGCAGAAAGTCTTCCTTTGGAGACGCTAGCAAGTGTTTCAGATTGATTGTGTTTAGGGTTGTCTATCGAGCACTGGTTCCAAATTTCCAAGACTGGTGGATTTGATACGACAAGCGATTTTGATTATGCTTATCGATTCACGTGTGTGTGTATTTTATTTTGATTTTTAACCATTCAAGCACAAGAAAATGCAAAAGAGAGACTCAATTTGGCATTTGCACACATTTTCTCCAAAGCACACGCACAAAAATCACCCTCGTAAAGTGTGTGAATACTGAATTGAGCTTTCTTTCACATCGTCTTGTGCTTGAACAGACAAATACACAGAATTACGTCCAAATATCCTTGTAAACACAGTCGGTTTTGTCTTAAGGGAACGCAAGCAGCATTTTAGACTGAAAATGCATGTGTAGCAGTTTAATGTCTTAAAGTGACAGCAGCCTAATATTCCTCTTGTCATTTGTGCCATTAATGTTAATCAAAGAGCAAAAGAAAATCACTCGCTGATCTTGACTGAATAACTTTATTAAGGATTCATCTATATTTCATTTAGAATAAGAAAACTATTCAGTGTTATTTTAAATTTGATTTCTATTTCTGTACCTGAACTTTGTTCCGTTGTATTTATTTGCACTGTTGCTAATTTGTTTATTTGTTCTTATTTTGTTACTGCTGACTTGTCTTTAATGAGGTTTGAAATCAAGCCAAGCCTATATTAGTTAGTCTAGTTGTTTTTGCTATGGTATTTTTGGTAAAACAATGGGAGGAATCTCCTTGTGTAAGTGCTCTTCAGGTTGATCATTTTTTTTCATGGTATTCAGCTGCAATAGAATGTTTTGCAAAAAAAAAATTCCGATATCTAAATGTTTACTTTTTTATACCTTATTGGAATCAAATATGAGAATCATAGAGAATCATAATCACTAAGCAGAATCGAATCGCTAAAATACAAATGATTCCCAACCCTAATTGTGTCACATTATCGCTTACCAAACAACTTTCCAAAAACCTGAAACCAAGTTGAAGGTCAGATCCTCTTCTAAAGAACCCATTGAGTCAAGCCAAGTGCCAGTCGCTCTCCCACATTCTCCACCAAATCACAATCGATCAATTACATCATTAGCCAGGCATTCACAGGCTGATCTGGCATCCCAAAGCAAGACTATTGAACTCTGGATAACCTGCTGACTTAGCATACGTGGACCAAAAACATTCAGGGAGGGGTTGCTGGGGTTGTGGCATGGGACTGGTTGAGAGAGAAATCAGGGTGTAGATGAACTAAGTTACTGTGCCAAATAGGTCTGGTGGTTTGAAACATCAGTCAGTAGAGCTTTTGCTGTATGGTTTATAATGCAGAAGATGTGTTTAAATTGACTATCAGTGCAAAGAAGTAATTTATATTATTTACATATTAACAAAATTGACGAAAAGCATGAGGTAATGCAAAAATATGTGTACCAAACAAGTCAAGATGAGAAAGAACTTATTCATTTTTTAGCAAAAACCACTATATTATTATATATACTGTTACTATGACTTAAAATTACTGTGATTTATTGCCAAACTCTAATGACAGCAAACCGTGAGTGGAAGTGGATGGTGACTAGGTGTCCTAAACTCAAATATTTATATAATATGTGCACAAATTGGTAGAAGAAGCTATTGTTGGAAGTGATCTACAGTAGAAGTTTCTGGAATCTGGCCGACATCCACAATAAACAGCGATAATTAGTCTTTTTGGCTCTTTTAAGTGTCAGCGCTTTGTACTTAGTCCAGCTTTGAAATGCAGGCCAGTTCAGACTGGTGCAACATTCATTGACCTGTTCGAAGGGTCACCGAGACTCCAATTCCGGCACTGGGAAAAGCTTTTCTCTCTTCTGACCTTCTTTATCTAATCTTGTCATTTTCATTGACATCCCAGGTAGGATAGTGTTACATTAAAGTGAAAAACAACAGCATTATCCCTCTATCCTCTGCCACTTTTCTCTCCTAGTTTCTCTGATGAGAGTATTAGACTGAGCCAGACACAAAAGGGCTTTACGGCCTTGCAATAAAACAGAAAAGAAAAACAGAGACTTTCCGAAAGACTGCTTTTACTTAACCCAGAACAGGGGCCCTAAATAGGGAGCATGTATATGTGTGTGTGAGTCTGGCATGTCTGCATGTTCATGGGCGTGTGCACGCAAAAATACAGCTTGGTTTCTTAGGTTTAGATGGGGCAGATCTACTCAAACAATAAACTATTGCAGACAACTGTGAATTAAAGGGACAGTTCACACCAAAAAAATGAAAATGAAGCCTTCCAAGTCTTTTAAAGCTGCATGATAGACGCGTTCACAATACATACAAGAACAGAATAGATTTAGAAGAGACTTGAAATATAGCTTCCATGCCATATGTAAGAGAAGATAAGTGGTCAAGCATTACTCATTTTTAATGGCTGGCAATGATTTCGTGATTTCTAGATAAATATTTTAGTTTAGCAAGGATGCATTAAATTGCTCAAAAGTGACAGTAGAGTCACTGTAAAGATTGCTTTTAACATTGATAATAATAAGAAATGTTTCTTGAGCAGTAAATCAGCATATTAGAATGATTTCTGAAGGACATGTGACACTGAAGACTGGAGCAATGATGCTGAAAATTCAGCTTTGCCTCACAGGAATAAAAACCGTTTCAAAATATAATTGCTGTGAAATATATTGTGAAAATTGTAATAATATTTTGCAATATTACTGTCATTTTTTAAAATAAAGGCAGCCTTCTTAACATAGCAATCGGTCTGCTAATCAGCTACGGTTATCGGCTAATGTCTATATTCTCACAATGGCCAAACCTCATCTGTCCCATTGGCCTGGCCAATATATAGATCTATCACTATGTAAATTATTATGCAATTGTAATTTTTGGGTGGGCGATTCCTGCTTTTTCTTCTTTTTAATATGCACTCACTCACACACTTTATTTGCTATGCTGTCCACCCAAAGATACCCACAGCAGTCTTATATGCCCTGTTTACCAGTGTCCAAATCAGCCTGTTAGGAAAAACAAGCATCTAAATGCATGTAAACAGGACTCACCTACTACATCCAGCGTGTAGGTGTGATTGATGGATCCGTAGGCGTTCTCCAACATGCAAGTGTAGTTTCCTTTATCAGAGGGAACGACGCTCTCCATGATTAGAGTCCAGTGCTGGAGTCGGAGCTGAATGGGGCAAATAAAAAACAAACTTAGTTTAGTTAACCATCCATCATCCTCAATTTCACACCAGTGTGTGACGTCTTACATAATGAAGGGCAAATCTGACAGTAGCACTGACAGAACAAACAAGAGAGAGAGAAATTGTCCCAGAAGACGAGGGTTTTTTGAGCAAGAGCACCATGGGAAAAGTAATATCGCCGTGCCGACAGACGAGCGAGCTCCCGCCCCCACCCCAGGAATGCAGCTCTCGTGACTGCAGGCCACAAAATCCTGCGCCTCTTCCATGGAGACTTTCACTCCTCAACCCTCGGCCTTTTGAGGCCCTTCAAATGACCACAAAATAAGGGTTCACCCACCTGAGGCACTTTAGTTTATGCACGTTATCCATAATCTCATTTATTTTATAAAACATTTTAATAAGCCATTACTTAATACAATAGAGAAACTTTCATTTTCTGTAAAGCTGCTTTGCAACAATTTGCATCGTGAAAAGCACTATACAAATAAACTTGAATTGAATTGAATTGTAGATCTTATTTTGACTAAAACCTGCACTCTAGGCAGAAGGTGGAGACTTTTTTCATGAAGATTTGCTTTGTATATTCTAAAAATGCAATAATAATCAGGGTTATTATAGTTAACTACAACTTAAATCATTAAAATACATTTTCGTTCAAATATAAAACATAAAATACATGTTAATTGAAATAAAAAAATAAAACGTAAACCTTTTTTTCCAAATAGGCAACATTCATAATTTTTTATTATTTTTATCTTGATGTACTAAAATAACTAAACCTAAAACTGAAATAAAAATAAATAAAAAATAAAGCTAAAAACTAATAAATGACAAAAAACCAACATAACTTAAAACCGAACTAAAATTAACATGAATGCAGAAGGAAAAATATTAAAAAAAAATATAATCGAATTCAAAATATTAACAAAAAAACTATAATAGCTAATCAATTATAGTTTTATTTTAATATCCTGGTTATAAGTGAGGCTATCTCGCTGGCAAATTAATTTCTTTATGTTTAAAAAGCATATATTTTAAAAGTTATTATGGTTATTAAAAAGCATTCACTTCACAACAAATCATTAACAAACACATATTTGATTAATAATCAGATTGATTATTAATAAACAAAATTATTGTTATTAGTTTATTAATGTTTTCATTCAGCTACATGACCGTAACAGAATGCATATATCTATGTCTATATCAATCAATCTATCTATCTATCTATCTTTTATTTATTTATCCATCTATCTATCTATCTATCTATCTATATATATATATAATTTTGTCTGTAACTACTGTAAATGGTAATTTGAGTCTGAATTATCGAATGAACGAGTTCTTGGTCCTGTAGTCAGACACTGGCTCATATCTGAGTCTTCAGATCAATCGAGCGTGAGCAGCTCAATCATTAGTGAGCTTCTGTGTGGATCAGCTGTGTTTTCAGAGAAGGAAGTGCAAACAGACACTGATCGGGGTACATCGGCCAGTCGTCCCGCACATCTAGTACACTTTAACCAAGAGTCAGTGCTTCACCAGCTGTTTCATGCTAACAATTCTGACTCATGTAAATCTGCATGTATAAAAAAATACTTAAATGTACACATTTTGCTTTCTAAAAACCTCTTTGAAAAGCACTAGTATTTAAGCATTTTTTAAAATTACCATGATGAGTTCCATTTCTCATCCGGCATTAGTGAAGATCTCTTACCTTGTAACCACCCATGCGATCCTCCTGTTTGAAGGGTTTTCCGTTTTTCAGCCAGCGCATTTCAGGCTTGGGATTTCCCGCCGCCGCACACCGAAACTTCACAGTGTTGGCCGCAGGGACGGCATGCAGCTTCTTCTCCATCTTATCCGGCGAGGTCCAGTATGGCACCACTGTAGGAAAGAAGAAGCAATTACAACCATTTGCATCATCCAAACATCAACAAGAATCACACACTCGCAGTGCACTATATATATTTCTTTGATGTGTCGAAGCTTTTAAGATTACATGCAATTCAATTGCTGTTAATAATGTTCATCGTCTGTTTGATTACGTCTTTAATTGATTTTTCCATACATTTCTGCCATATGTACATCAACATGACAGTCACCACTGATAAGCTACCAATAAATATTGTAGAAACTTAATTTGCTGTAAAGTTGCTTTGCAATGATTTGTATCGTGAAAAGCGCTGTACAAATAAACTTGAATTGAATGGAAAAACTTGAACATGCAGCTTTGATATGCATCACATAAAACCTCCATGCAAACTTTCAGCAGTTCATATATCAGTCCCTGACATCTACAGTGTGTTTTCTATATCTATGTTTATGGGAAAACGTAAGATCAAAGCCAGAAACAGTAGCTTTTGGATTGTACAGTAGACTGAAGATGAATCAGTTTGATTTTAGCTCTCTGGATCTCTGAAAATCAGAATTAGGGTCATATAACAAATCAATTCAAAATCAAAATTGCAACATGACCTTGTGCAACTGCTAAATCAATGAAGGCAGCAACTGAAATAAATACATTATATTAGGGGTGTCGCGATATACCGGTATTGATGATAACCATGATATTTAAAATGAACAGGACACTTTTGATAACACGACACGCAAATAGTCTACTCCAGCGCCAGTACCTGGTTGACCTCCCAGGTGGCAGTATTGCGCCTTAACACTGACACCTGTCACACAAGAAGAAGACGCAGTGGGCAGCCGCTAGGGATGGGCGATACCCCTTATTTTTTTTTCGATAAGATACCGATATTTTTCAAATCAGTACCGTCGATATCGATACCGATTCGATACTTCTACACTAAACTTTTAAATTATGAAATTTATTAAATTATTAAAAGTAAAATGGGTAATGAAAACCACTTAACTGTTTAAAATGCATTTTAAACCTTTTAATCCAAATTTTTCCCAGACATCTGAAAAATATCCAAAATGAATTTGTTCATAGTATAATACCTTTGAAATCTAATCAATTTTTTTTTTTTTTGGAAAGTGTGTGAAAACTTTTTTTTCTATGTCATTTTATGGCAGTCACAATGTAACCGGTGGGATAATGTGTATACTGAATTAACTTATTTCTGCAGTCTTAAAAATTGTTATATATCTTAGCCCAGTTATTTTAAACTGTTTGATCACATTCTATGGTTACTATTATGCATAAAAAACCCTTTTACAACATTGATAGGAATAATGAGATAAAATACAAAAAATACAACCATCAACATATTTAAAAAATTTTACTTTTTTGTAACACATATCATCAATTGTTTTTATATTAGTGCTGCCAGTATTACAACATTAATATTCTAACATATTTGTAACATTTGAACTTTTGATTTAGTGCAATATTTTGTACTGCCATTAGGGATTGCCAGTGAATGGTTGTTGCATGCATAAAATGCAACCTTTTTATTTTGAAAGTGTATGATTTATATTAACATTACATAATAGAACATGATCAATATATCTTTCAACGTTCAATTTAAATAACTTTAATTGCACAAAACTATGTAGGCAAATTTCAATTTGTTTATTGTGAATAACTCAAACATGTATGTTTTTTTCTGTCCTCTGATAAGAGTTGTTCAGGGCTGCCATTCCCAAAAGCCTTAATGCTTTCTTATGATACTTTTGGAAAATGCAGCCCTGTTTGAATGCACCGTCAGCAGTAAGTGAATGCTCTCTGTTATTGATTGGTTCTGTCTTGCAACATTTGCGTGCCAGTGTGTTCAGTTTAATGAGCAGGACAAGATGTTTCTACTGAAACAATTACTCGTAACAAGGTTATTCATCCCATTCAATGCAATTGTAACGCTATTAGTCGTATATTATTTTCTTTTTGTTAAATACAAACAAAACCACCATGTTAATAAGCGCAAATCCGGTCTCCTGAGTTTATTTTGCGATATTCTGTTGATGAGTATGATCCTTTCGATACTGCATTTTTATCAGTATCGATATATCATACTGGATCGATACGCCCATCCCTAGATGGTCTACGCACTTACTCCAAGGCCGAACCAATAGTATCCATGCTGCGGTTCTTGTCTGCAGATGAATTATATTCAGACAGAACCAGGTTCATATTTATAAGACGTAAGTTGCCATTATTTACTAGTCTACTTCGAATGGGAAATGTACTTAATACTTTGGTTAACAGCGGTTTCTGTGTTCATATATTTAAATAAAGGGTGATTATTTTAATAAGTACCGCATTTTCTTTACTCGTCTAATTTTTGCATTTGTATTTGCAATCAAGTCATGACCAATACGTGTGTGTAGCACTTGATTTCTTTGTTCAAATCTATTACACAATTAAAACTGATCTAGAAAAACTGACCCTTTTTTCCCCACCTTCCCCATCTTTCCAGCGACCACATTAAACTCTGTAAAATGTAAAGTTGGTCTCAGTGCCATGCACTTAATGCCTCATCTGCGGTCGTTCTGGGTGCACATTAATACTGAATTAGAAGCGCGTTAACTGTATGACTTCATTGGCGCCGGCGTAACTATAGGTTAAAGAGATTAAAATACAGGTACGTAAGTTAACAGGTTAAAGTATCAGTTTTGATGTTAATATTTATTCATTATACTGTTGAACTTGACAGCAATTTCTCTCTTGTTATTTCATAGGGAGACAGAGAAAGCCAGAGTCTCAGGTCAGCTGTGACCTGAACAAGAAGAAGAAGAAGAAGTGAAAATGCATGTGCCCTGTTTATCAGTATCCTTATGTTCATTAGTTAAAAAGAAAAACTAAATAAACAAAGTAAAAATTAATTTGGCTGATTCCCTAAGGTTTCTATAGATACCGCGATATATCGATATCGTGAATTCTTTTGGACACAATAACCATGGTGTGAAAAATCTAATATCGTGCCAGCCCTAACATTAATATATATATATATATATATATATATATAATATATCTATATATTATAAATATATATAAAAACTAATAAAAATTACAAAAGCACATAGCAAAATTACTTAAACTAAAATTAAAATAAAAAATAGCACATAAATAATGCCAAAATGACACTGATTCAATGACACAAAAAAAATGCAATGTCATGGCAAATCAATCTGAGGTTCATTCTGATTCAACCCCAATATCCCAAAAGAAATGCACCATTGCCAATAGACAGAAAGCAGGAGCCCGTCTGAAACTCAGCAAGGGGAAACAGGAAGGCATGACCACGCATGCAAATTAAAACAGTTATTCACACTCGCAGCACTGCTTGACTGCACCGCCCATCTGCTTAATGGAACCCTGCAACTCACAGTGAGCGGCTTAAATAAAAACATATTCCCGTTTACTCTGAGCAACACAAGAGAAAAGGGGGATAAAACAAATCGGTCCAAAAGCACAGCAGCTTGCCAAGAAGGAACTGGACCATCACATCCAATTTCTTTTGTTCGACAGACATGCTAACCGGAAGGTTGCAAACGACTTGATATCAGACGTGTAAACAGACATCTTCCCTTCAGCGTGAAGGCACGCTAATTGGTTTTCAACTCAACACTTTTCTTCAACGTCTATCTGTCTGTCTGTTTTCTTTCCTCACCACCCAACTTTTTCATCTCATCTCGTGGGAATTCTTTCATAACGTCATTCTCTTTGACCTCAACGCCCTGAAGGACAGCAGACTACACGTCTCCTTTTGAGAAAACATAGATGGGAATGACCCTCAGACACTGGGGCAGTAGGGTCGGATGTCCTGGGCAACCCCAAGACAGGTGACCGCCAGTGAAAGATGGACTGACCATTGAACCTTTATTGACATTTTTCTTTAAAAACTCAAATACCACTGGTATCTGAAAAAAAAACGGTCAGTAAACAGAAACACTGAAACATCCCAGCAGCCAATTCCATCATATTAAGCAGAGAAAGAAAAAACATGCAAACCAGACCTTTAGACTTTAAACAATCACAGTGTTGTCTACTCCAGCACACCTCATATGCAGGCAAAACCTCTCAAAAATAAAGGAAACTTTCTCGTGAGAGGGGGGAAAATTGCTGTTGTTGAGGCCCCTTTGCACAGAAATATCAAAGAGTTCTGAGTGGTTCAGCTGGGCAGAAATCCAACCCACTGAGCCCGAAACCACCCCAGGCACAATGCTAAACACCCCTCCATCCCAACCCCAATCCCCCCACATACGCGGCCAAAGGCCAGACCTCCAAAGCATACACAAAAAAGTGTTGGTACAGATCCAAACCAGAGCCCATTAGCTGGAAGACCTCGCTCCACCCCTCTTTCCAACAACTCTCTTTAATATTTAGTTTTGCACAACTCAAAACAGATTTTGTTGGGTATGGCGCTCATTTCAACAGTGGAAATGCAGTCAATATCCTTTCCTCACCTATCACGGCTTCTCTTGCGCATAAAGTTTTCAAAAATGTGAAGCGATTAGTGTTAACCATGACCAAAAAAAAAAAACTAGATTGCTGAAGGAATGAGTCCTGAAACCGGAAATAAGTTGCCATTTTTGAACTTACAATTCCATCGTTCCAAAGTCAGTGGGTTTTTGGCCCGAAATAAGGTTTGTGGTTAATACAAGCTCAAGAAGAATCATAAGAATCATAAACTTTTGTTGGTCACAGAGCTTATTTTCCACAATAATCTAAAAGCCAATGGAAAAATCCTGGGCTTTTTGTTGAGGAAACCAATTAACTTCCAGATTTGCCAACAAATATACGTCATCCTTGCAACACTCTGATTATTAACAAGGTTTTAACATCTTTGGAATTTCTCTTTTTTCTATATTTTGTTACTATTTCACCTCAGGTCTTTCCCTGCCATTCTCAAATCAAAACACATCTCTAAGCAGGTAAATTACAGACAGGGCCCTCATGGACCTGAGAAATGGAGAGCAAAGACACAAAGGAAGAAGGAAAGAGAAAGCCTGGAATTCTGGGAATGTGTCTGTGCTGGAATTCTTGGTGACATACTGAACATCAGACTCCGCTGCAGGCTCGTCCTATCAATATTTTTGTTATTGTCCTATCAATGACAAAAATAGCAAAAAACTAATACCTTTGCTAATATAAAAACAGTATGGCAACCGTGTTGCATCTAAATTCGACATCGGAAATACAAGTGCATTTGACATGGTACTCTGTGACAAATGGTGTTCGGTCCCCGGTCCCGATACTCACGCATTTGTTCACCGTCCACCACGACATCGTCCGATCGCTCCGTGTCGTCCTCATCGTCACCGGATGAGATGGCATCTGCAGAGAGTACCGGGAATACTTTAACCGTGCTTTGTTTCTCCTGCCGTCACAACACCCTCACGTCTATGCTAACAATCACTAATTGTTGACAGCTAACGGTTGAAATGGGTACTGCAGTCCAAATTCTAAATATTGTTTCTCCCACCTCCTCCATGGAAAAGTGGAAATAGTGACGCTCATATGGGTTGTCAGATTGAGGACACGCAACAGGAATGAGCGCAATTGTAAATGGAAGGCAACGAGCCTTAGACTGTAAGTTTATGAGTTGATATATCCACGTTTTAATATGCCTCTGTTATAGAGCTTTTTAGATGGAGGCTGAGACTTTTTAGGGCAGGTAGAATCTGCAATCTCCTAGCCAGTCCGTTTGCTACCTTCCATGGCTTCAATATGCTGTATTTTCCACCAACTGGCAACCCGGTGTGTCAAAATAATATTAGTTAAACTGGCAGTGGGAGGAATCACACAGACCAAAACAAAAACAGACATTCCGACACAGAATGCACCTTTTCAAAGTAGAATAACTGGCTGTCGCATTGTTTTTCGAAAGTATGTTAATTAGCAGATTTTAAAAATACATGTGAATGTATTATGGTGTTTTTATTTTATTTTAAGAATTACATACAGCACCTTTAATACAGTAATAACAGCGTTGAACACAGCTCATCAAATCAAAACTTTTAGAGAACAATTTTAGAGTACCTTTTTTTATAGTATTAATTTTGTTGTTTGGATTCTTTATTTTTTAACACAAGTCTTATAAAATGTGAATCTGTTTTAGCACTGATGCCTTACTTTGTCATTCATTTGTTATGAATAATCATTGTGTCCATGCAAAATCAAAGAAAATAAACAAAGGAGATGAAGTACTTTTCATTCATAATGTATTTGCATTTATAATGTATCATGTATTTCATTTAATTAAACTGACTGACTGAAAAAAATATTTACATAATATTTATATAACTATAAATATATTTATATAATTAATTTATAAATTAATAAATTAATAAAATAACTCAATAATTACTATTTCGTGTGGAATTATATATATATATACACACACATATATTTTGTCTATATATTAATTTATGTGGGATTTATTTGAAATAAAAAAAAAGTATGTCAAAAATATTCCTTTAAACGTGTGTTTAAACGTGGTAAATCAGACAGACAAAAATTCTGTACCAACAAAAGACAAAAAAGTGTAAGACTACAGTAACCATCAGGCATTCACACGAATACAACCCATTATACTATGTTTAACAGAGCCACACGAATGGTGTAAAAAAAATACAGAAAATCTCAAACTAAGCACGTTAAATACGCCGCAATTAGGCCGGCATGTCACCCCCCCCGCTCAATTTTAAAGACTACCATCTTTCCACTTCATTGCCATTCGTAAAAGTGGTTGAACCTGTACACACCCATGCTATGAAAACAGACAACAGAACCCATTCATTTCAGGCGTGCAAGACTCATCTCCCCCCACGGAATTCAAACCCCAGTCTCATTCAGCAGATGGCCCCGCGCCACCTGTGGTAGACAAGTGTCCCCTAACTGTAACCAGTTACGATGAAGCAACAAGCATGTCACCGCGCCCCCCTGCGACAGCCCGCGGTCTGCACGACCCATACACGCCGCCCGAGTCCTAGGGGTGGCATTCGGGATCTGTAAGCAACTCAAGATCTATGACCCGTGTGCGATTGTCAGGGCCCCAGAGAGGAGCCCGTCCTCCCCTTGGTCCAGACCGTGCGCACCGGAGCTCGCGGCATCCGGGCAGTGGAGCTTGAGAAGTCACCCGGGTTGCACCGAGCACAGGGGTGGCTTAGCATTTCTGCGTTTTGGTGGGACGCTCTGCAAGAGCGGGGGGAGGGACGGAAAAAAAGGACCAAAAAAGACCCTCGAGGAGGGCAGAGGAAAGCGCGGGGACAGGGCTGAACAGAGAAGAGAAAATCGAGTTGTAAGATGACAGACACAAGGCACCCAAAATAAAATGAACAGTATTGGAGAAGAGGGCTTCAATAAATGAATAGTTCACCCAAAAGTCAAAATATCCCAAATACAGACACCTCAGAGTGTCCCATTAGCTGTGAATTGTGAATACAGAGTGTTTCTGGAAGCATGCAGCTGTACCGGTGGGAAAAAGTGTGGCATTAGCAGTGCACTGACATGAAAGAGGTGCCCGTCGAGAAACAGAGCTCAATATTTGTTCATTTCATAAACAGAGCCTTCGGTTTTCCTTTCCCTGTCATTTCAACCTCGACCTCGAGCATTATAATTAAGCCAGTTATTGCCGGTTTATTCCATTATCTTTAATTATGCTCTACAATAACCTCTATTGAATAGCCAAACGCTCATAAGCAAATGCAACTGGCCTCAAAGTTGAGGCACCGAAACAGGAAAATAAAAGGCTGATTCAGATGAAATAAGGTGGTATGAGCATTTATAAAGAGAAAAAAAAACAGTTTTAAGATGCAAGAGCGTCTAATATAAAATATTTAGTTTGCAAACACTTGCTATAATAAAATGTTTATATCTATCAAATTATAAATGCTATAGTACATAATGTAAGCTGATTTTATGGTTTGTATTAACGGTTTATGATTAAAATAAAATTATATATATATAATATCTATCTATAATATATATATATATATATATATATATATATATTACTGTATTATATATACTATAATACTATATATTGCATTGTATTTTAGGATTATTTTTTCCACCAAATTTACATTTATAATTATATTATTATATACAATAATTTTAAATATTCAAACATATAATTAATTCTTTTTTAATTAAATTTGCATTTGTTCAGTAATTTCTAAACCCATATTAGCTGACCACTAGTTATGTGAAGCAATATGTGATATGTGCATTTAAGCAAAACATACCAACTATATCCATTTCAATTCACCTGAGACTGCATTGAGAGCAAAGCCGAGATGAACAGAAATCAAACGCCCCAATCAGGTCAGAATGAGATAAACGATAAACGACGACGAACGCTGCACTGCATAGTAACCCCACCCCAGCCTTGATGCTGATACACAATGACTCAAATGAGATCGAAACTGCCTTCAAAAAAAAGCCATCAACACTTGCTAATACAGATGGCAACTGTACAATCTGTATGATACAGTTTGAGCAACACCAGCACAGATATTAGATTTCTGGACAATTAACATACGTAGCTGTATGATTAAACCCAGACCACAGAAATTCAGAACAAACCACAAACGCATTCAGTGAAAACCTGGACAAATTGCTCAATAATTTGGCCAGTACACCATGATCCACTTCTGTGACAATAGTGAATGCAAATGCATGAAGTTTAAGGACCACTAATAAACTTCTGACACTGTAGAAGATCCCATGATTCTCCAGTGCAAACAACAACCTACTGCATCTAGGCAGAAACTATGAATTAAGACAGATAAACAGCTTACTAAGCATTCAAAAAGACATTAACTTTGAAAGCGAGAGGTACGGAAAAACATGGTCAGATTTGTCAGAAATAATCACAGAGACACTCCCAACCTTTCTCGTAGTAACACACCTATCTTTCTGCACATTCGTGTTTTATTGTGAATGTGTATGGCAGATTGAACTACACACCACAGGAAGGGAAAGTCATATGATTTGCGTTCAGTCCTCAAGGGGTTTGGAGTGTGCTTGAAGGTCTAAACTCTCTCCCAGGCACGTTGCCCTACACACGTTTAGTTCCCGTATTGTTCCTTTTTTCGCTACTCCGGAAACAATTACCTTTTCCTTTATGTCTTTCGCGACGGTGCGGCCTTAGAACGAACTCTGCCGTTGATTGATGGGACCGGTATTCATTGCCTTGCTCTTCCGGAGGCCTCTGTTTGTCCAACTGTTATTTAACTGTAATTGGTTGTGTATTTCCCTCTATTGTACGATTAAAGACGAACTGAAAAAAAGAGAAAAAAACGAGGCCTGCTCCCACTCAAGTCCTGTTAGAAAGCCAACACATGTGGATCAGTTTTTTTTACATACACACTTAGGAAACTCTATAGCATGACCAGTGGACAATTGAGTCTCACTAAACTTTTAGTATATAAATTGCGAACAGATAAAATGCTAAGGGGAGTTGAAGTAAGCAGTGCAAAAGATTAAGCTGTGCATGCTGAAAGCGGAAAGAGCCACGCAGAAAAAAAAGAGACAGAAGAGCTCTCCAACTAAATAATATTCCCAATTATTATGGTTTATACATGTACGCATTTGGAAGACAGAGTAACTTCTAGAGCATTCGAGCTCATTTTAATTTTACTTTTCATTTTATTTGAAATGTTAGCTTTAAATAATTGTTTTAATTAGTACAAGAATTAAAATTGGATGTTGCTACCGTCATGTTTTACCAGAAGTGCTACGAAGAAAAGACAAACCAGCCAGTTTCAATCCGTTTTAGTTGATCAAATGACTTTGTCAACATTTAAAAACAGCTTCATTATTCAAAGGTTAAGAAAGCTTTTCTCGCAGCACCACAATAAATTGTGTCCGTTTTGGCAGAGAGGAACTTTAAACATCTGACATGCTTTCATTCTCTTTATTCTTCAGGTCCACTACATCTGTTCTTTACCTTCAACACCACCTCCTGCTCCTCTGATTTGCTCTATGACCTTTCACCTCTCACCCTGCCAACCGGCCCCCTGCCGTCCACAAGACACTGACCCTCCACAAATCCACAACTTGTTGACATCCTGCAAATTCCAGATTTTTCTGCTTGGGAAAGGCCAGAGCTAGGGTTGGGCCGATAGACGACAGACATCACGATGTTGAGCCGGCGTCATGATTTAAAGGTTTTATTGTGCAAAAACGCCAAACATATTATAGGCTAGATTTGATAACAAAACTCGAAAATAAAAGATTTTAATTCTCTGACATCTACTCCGCATCCCTTGAGCCCGGCTATACTTCCCTTTCCGCATTCTGATGGTGTGCGCACATGTCCACGGACACTTCTGATGATGAAAATCCCCCTCCCCTCCCCGATGTCATCGTCCATCGAGATGTTTCACTGTAGACATCATCCGAGGCCAATTTGGTAGACATCGCCCAACCCTAGTCAGAGCAACATCCTACTCTGCCACTGTGCCACAATAAACATATTTTCCTCATGTGCTTTAACTGGAATAATATGTGAAATACATGCAGGGAAAAAACCCTCAAACTCCATTTCTGGAGGTGTGACTATCTGTTCTCCAGTGTTTTGATGGGAAGGCTATTGGAAAAGAACGCTGTGAGTGGCGGTTATTATCACACGTCCCGTCAGGAATGACGGGTACGAACTGTCTCGCACTTCTCATCCGCTCCACCAAGTGTCATTTGCGCCTCAGCTAGAACAGATAATTAGGCTCTCGACCAAACTGTGACAGGATCCAGTCTGTCCAATTCTCACACTATCATCCTTCTGTCTCGGTCTGCTTGGCGACATGGAATCAAGACCATTGTGCGCTTCACTGAGTGCTCGGGGTCAATCGGATGAGATGTGTCTGAGACGTGACAATGATGAAATGCCTCTCTGATAGCAGACATATACACCCTATTTCCACTTTTCCAGGATTTTCCAACCAGGGAGTTGCAAACCCCCAAGTCTTCATAAAGGTACTAGTATATTTGTTGATGCCAAATGTAGTTTAATAAAATTAGAATTATTCAATTAAACTAAAGCATCATATAATCTCATTTTTAAAAAAACATTTTTTTTTTTTTGCATTTTCCTAAGAACAGTTTTTGTCCTTTTTTGCACACGTCGTAGTTGGTGCCAAATGTAATTTAATAAAAATTCTTAAAAATCAAATCAATTTCCATTCATCTTATGGCCAAAATGATTAATTTACAATCACACAAAGTATTTATATAATAAATATATATATAATATTTTTCTAAAACAGTTTGCCCATGCAAAAGTCGTTGACGCCAAATATAATTTAATGAAAATGTAAAACATTCCTTAAAATCACACAAAGTACAAATTTGACCAAAAAAACTATATTCGAACAGGGTAACACTTTATTTTTAAGGTGTCCTTGTTGCACATGTTACATGTACTTACTATTATAATAACAATTAATTATGCATAATTACATGCAAATACCCCTAAGCCAAACCCTAATCCTAACCATATAGTAAGTGCATGTAGTTAATTAATATTACTCGGTACTTAAATGTATAATTACACTGCAACAAGGACACCTTAAAATGAAGTGTAACCCAGAACAGTTTTTGCCCATGCAAAAGTTGTTACATGATATTCGGGTGAATTGCTATTCGGTTGCAAATGTGTTTTAGGTGGCTGCTATAGTGTTGCTAAGTGGGTGCATCCTGCCCAGATTCACCTTGAAATCTCGATGACATTCTGGACCCTAGATATTCCTCAGGTCCTCTTTACAAGTATAATAGCAAAACATATTAGCACACCTGTCCTTAAAAAGCACACAACTCATCTCTATAGGACTCTATAGGTGTGGGACGAGTCACACTCTAAAGTTTAGTAGTTAGGGTTAGGGGTCTGTTTAAACAGTAATAGTGACGCTTACCTTAGCAAACACTGATAATTATTAGATCACAGGGCTTTAGCAGACAACCCAGCCGCCCCACACAAGTAAACACAACGCAAGCTGGCAATCACCCTCTTCTCCTTTCACGTGCCCCTCCTTCCTTATTTTCTCACCCTTCCTATTTTCTACTCCAGTTAAATCCCAACACTCTTCCGTAGCCGCTCCTTTTCTTTCCTAATCACAATCGCCTTTCAAATTGTAATTTCTGCAAGCTTTATTGTCATGACAATGGCATGCCCAGCTAAAAGCACAGGCCTCTCAGGGGCACCCACAGCAACACAAGCATCCGGGCAAATCTCATTGGCCAACTTTCCCTCCAAAACCTCTGGAGTCACATATAAACACTGGAATTTGGTGGTGGGTTTGAGCAAAACGCTAACTTTAAAATGTAACGTGTGAGCTGATCTGTACCGTTTGTGCTGAAGGCATGAATTATGCATCAAATCATGTGGCTTCTTGAGGAGAGTTGTGCTAGTTGGTTTCTAAGGGATTTAATTAATAAAATGGGCATTAAAAAGAAAAGAAAATACCTCTTTATGTCTTGGGCCAGTATGCAACCACCTAGCAAGCACCTGATATAGGCCTACTCAGGAAACCACCTACCAATGTGCTAACAACCACACAAATCACTTTAGCAACCACACAGTGATTGCTGAATTAGGGGGGGAAATTGTATGAAAAAACCTAAATAATAAATAGATAAATAATAAACAATTTTTATATATATAGCTATATAATATATAGATATTATATATATATATATATATACACCACACAAATTTGGGCACGATCTTAACTTTAAATGTAGCATGTACCTGAATATACATGTAAAAATATTTTTTTATATACTTTACATATAAAAAGAAAAAAAATGAATTTCTTTCAAACCCCTTTGTGTTACCTAATATAAAGCATATATAGCACACATGTATTAACAAAAAACACTGCAAAGGTTGACAGCAGCCAATTGCCACATATAAAAATTCTGGGGAAAAAAACAGTTTAGTTTGTTTAATGGCAGAATGAGGCTTTATTCACCCGAGAAAACATAATAAACAAAGGGTGTGAGCTGACACTTTTATTACAGAGACTTACTATCATGATTTAGGACTCTTGGTATAAACAGAGAATGATTGGCCCAGGAAACCCCCTACTGTATGCAGGTGGTCAATTTAAGCCACGCTTATCGAGAGGCTGAGCATCTCTCACACTTCTGGTGTTACTGGTTCGGGTATTGTTGTCACTGTTGTGAACAGGAACGTCTGGGTTGCAAGAAGAAAACCCTTGGGCTAAAAAGGCAGAGAGAATGGAATTGGGGACCATTCCAATTTCAGAAAAAAGACTGATGGCGGGAAAGTCAGCGAGAGATTCGCTTGGATCTCCAGCCAATGTTTTAAACATCATCAAAGCTCCGTTTGACTGTGTCTAATTCTGTCCAAACCAACAGGGCACACACGCACACTAAAACCCCAGCAGAACCCCTCCAATGACAATAAATAAATCACACAATCCAAATAACAATGATCTGAACCAACCTTGTGCGATTCCACATTTTCCACCATTGGGTCAGCCTGGCCATACCTCTGGTTCCAACCACAAACCTTATGGGGCGCCAGGGAATGAGAGAATAAAGGGCGAAGATCTTCAACTCTATTGTGCTCTAAACCCTGTCAGATTACATTTGATCCAAGTTTGCTTTCCCACACTTTCACAATGTGTTCTTTTCCAACCTCTGAGAAGATTTCGACTTCTCTCCCAGCCTTTATCACTTCTAAAGAGAAGCGACGCCCTTTCAAAATAAAACTCTTTTTAGGTTAGCAAAGTTGCTGATTCAGGAAGATAATGGAATATTTCATATAATCAACTCTCCCGTAACAGAAAAACCAGCTCATGTGAAACTCTGTAAGAATTCTAAACTGATATGCTATCTTAAAAAAAGAGTTCTTTCCAATGACCACTCCCAGAAACCCAAGCGAGCCCTTGGTGGGCTTTGCATGCATCAGGTGGGGGCTGTTGAAGTTTCCCTCTAGGGGTGGGCGTTTAATGGCAGGCTTTTTTTTGTTGTTGTTGAATTGATACATATACTGTTCTTTGGTACAAAAAGTAAACATGTTTAGCACAACCATTTGAGCACAACTACTTGAGTTGCGTCTGTACCACAAGAAACTGGTGTGGTTAGCGCTCTCCACATTTCACCAAAACCTCCCAGCCTTTCCGCATCACATGACACCACTTCAGCCACTTAATCCTCCGTCGCATGACCTCCCGTAATCTTCCATCATATGATAGGAGGAAAAAAGTGCAAATCGTCTTACAAAGTTCCACAACATAGACCACTTAGCATTACAAGATGAAAAGTTAAGCATCTGACTTTGGACAAAAGATAACCGGTATAACAATGGAATGCGATATTGCGCAATAGAACGTCTTTTGTACTTGAGACGTTAAGCGAGGCTTTACTCTTAAAGAAACAGTCCACCCAAAAAAGCAGAATCTTTCATTTACTCACCCTTGTGTCACTCTAAACAAGTGTGGAAAGAAGACATTTCCAAGCTGCTCTTTCCCATAGAAGAATAAAAGGAGTTTCAAGGATAAAAAGCAACATAAAAGTAGTCCATACAAGTCTACTCCAATTTTCAGTGAATAACAACTTAAATTTGATCGTTTCTCACACAAATCTATACCAAAAGACTAAAAAGTTGAACATTTTGGTGCTTTTTTGTCCTTTTTGGTTGAAAAAAATGTCCCCAAAGCCGTTGATCACAATATGCTTCCATTTTATTGAAAAGAGCAGAAATCCTTCAAAATTTCTTACTTCGTAAAAAGAAAAGTCGTGCAGGTTTGGAACAACATGAGGGTGAGTTAATAATGACAGAATCTTATTTTTTGGTGAACTTTCCCTTTAACCCTGCTATGGACCTCTTTTTTTAACCCTGAGGTCAAAGGGCATCTGGGCAGTGTTGGTTTGGGGGGGGGGTTAGGTGGCTACTTCCAGTGATTGTGTTTGACAACTCTTTAATTAATTTAGTAATTAAAGCCAGAAGAACAAAGGCAGACTTATCAAACGCAACAGTTCTCATTACCTGCTACCACAAACGAAACAGAAAAATCACATCAATAATCTCAACTACTAATGGTAGAATGTGGCAAAACTGGGCCAAGATACGCCACTGGGAATTTACCACTTCAGAAAGTGCCAAAGAACCAAATAAAATGAGAGTTAGGAATGAAAACGTTGACAAACCACATCCCGTTAAAAGGAAGTCAGGAAACCTCCAAAAAGAGTGGAGAATCTCATTTCATTTTAGTTCAAATCTGAAAGCATATAAGGTTTATTTTCTTCCCAAACAAACTAATACGGGTTGGTTTGCATCTGCATGCCAAACTAGCAGGTATGTGTGTGGTCCTCAACTCTGAACAACATTAAACTCAGACAGATGGAGAGAGAGAAAATATGGGGGGAGAAAGGAAAAGAGACGTTACGAGTGGAACCACAAAAATCCTGAAAGCGACTCTTTTGAAACGAGCTGTTGTGAGTATAGCATGCGAAAAATTATTCCATACATTATAAAACCTCAGGGTTCACAGTTCAAAGACGCCAGATATATGCTTAAACCACTTTCTCCACATAATTATCAGCATTTCAAAGGCGTGCTCCATGCAAAAGAAGCACTTCCTAGGGTTTGCATACAGCAACTCATAAAACCTCCAAACCACACATCATTGCAAGCCAGGACCTCCTCAGAACTTTCCTGGCTGTCTTGAAGGGCTGAACACAACCGTTTAAGAAAAGTTAAATCCCATAAATCTGCACTAACTAATGATGTATGAAGCCATGAGGAATCCTACCTATACCACGAGAAATTCCGTGCGGCAATGTTTTGTTTCACCCAAATTCCTTATTTTCCCAAGACTTCCTCCAATAAAAACAAAATATTTTCACACATAGGTGCAGCTGCGTAGGAGAAGAAGGTTGTTTTTATAGCGATTAAGCAGTAAATAAGCATCTGTTTTCTTGTCATCACTGAAGTATCGAGAATTCCTAACAAGATCCTGCTGTAAAGACTGGGAATGTTTCATGAATGGTATTCCATTGCTCTTATTCCTTACCTTCACGTTCACTTTTAGTCTCCACCTTTTCAGCAATCTTTGGCGATGGCCTTGCCACGGACGCCGTTGCCAGGGTCAAAAGCAGGAGCGCACCCAGAAGCCACCCTCGGGTGGACATCCTGTCAGCAGTGGGCGTGTCTCCCCATCCCCCCCTCCTCGGCCTCCCCCTGGACACGGATCCCATCTGAGGAGCTCCACCCAACCATGAACTGCAGGCTGTACGGTCGGACACTCACTGGAATTCCCACCGATCACCTGGGCTGAGGAGGGCAGCAGACAGGGCAGAGACAGGGACAGGTGATTACCAAAAATCAAAAACACAGGAGAAACAATTAGAAAAATGTCCTTCAAGGTGCCATACACGATCCACAATAAAACACTCCAGATAACACTCCATAGCTTGGGCCCTACATATCTAGTGTGAATGTTTCTAATCAGTTGATTCTGAAGCACAGCTATATCTTGCAGAGTGCGTAGGCCTAGTTATAAAAGAGGCCGATAGAAACTAAAGGCCCACGTGTCAAAATGCTGTTAAACGAGCCTTGCCACAGACATACCAAAGCTCTGATGCTTTAGACCTACCTACAGTCTGACACCTACACACTAACCCGACAAAACACCTCCATCAGCCACTGCCTCAAAGAGCTACCTGCAACTTTGGCTAACTTTCTAAAGAACTGACAGACAAATAATGTAGGAGACAATTTTCCAACATCACTATTAAACAGTGATTTATTTTTATCAGGACTGCAAACCATCTAGCTAAACAAACTATGGATATATTTCTGTGCATTCGTTTATATACATTTATGCATTTGGTAGACACTTTTATCCCAAGCACGTACATTGACCGATCTATCTATCTATCTATTACAAGACTTGCATTTCATTCCTGTGCTAACAGAAACAACTTTATTGGCAGTTTAGAACTCATTTGCACAAACAAAAATATGATTTCAAGCATTCAAAACAAGACAACGGAAAAGGAATTGAAAACGGGGAATCAGTAAGTCAGTGAACATTTATAACAGGGTTCAATGCTTGAGAGATGATTGACAGCTGGTGGGGTTCCTCTGCAGAGTTTTTTTTTTTTTTACCGTGAGCAATGCAGGATTTTAATGCTGTAACACGAGTTTGGACACGAGCACTATAGTTTGTTCTCATATCTAATCATGTGCCATTCAATTAAATTTAATAGGTTTGATAACTAGTGAACATAGAGATCGCAAGACGCATTTCTGCTAATGTTGGATAGAAACAGAGAGCAAACCACTGTCAGTGCTTACCAGGTTTGCTGCATGAGCATGATTTTGAAAAAGATTTCCCAATGCAATACATGACGTCACCTTTAAAGAACTTTTCTCACCAAAGCAATGATTTAGAATGTTTTCTGCGGCATATAACGCGTGCACACTCAATCTGAAGGCGTTACTCAGCATCCTATTCACATTCAAATCAGAATACACAGAAAGGATTATATGCCAATGCAAAGAAAAACACTGGTGTTCCTCTGGAATCAGCTGTTCTGTGTTCTTTGATTGCATTTGAATTGTTACTTGAACCTAATGTTCGTTCTTAATCGAAGACCATTAGAAAACACAAATCTAATGAGTTTATCATGATTTTCCTACTGGGGACTAATTTGATCACTTCGTGAATGGACAGATTCCATTATGATTACAGTTAATTATTGACTGATTTTTGCAAATAACATTCTAGTTTATTTCAACAGAGCTTTGCTCTGTGAATTTATCACTAATAGGCTATTGACTAAGGAAATACAAAACCAACTTATTTATCATGGCAAAGTAAACTTTCTAAAGCAAACTCTTAAGTGTGTTTCCGTGATGTTATTGTATCCACAGATTTCAGGGCAGGAAGCCTGGGGATACTTTAATTGCAACTATACGATGATTAAAAGACACTTTAAAAAAAGAAAGAAAAGATAGAAAGAAAGAAAATTGGTTGCATTTTGAATTCGAATCTAAATTTGAATTTGAATTGATTGAAGTGTTCAAAAAATGTGCACGTTTTGATTGCAGTATATTATGAATGCATTAAAATCATACTTTTGGAAATCCTGACGCTTGAGAACGAGCTATCTGAGCTAATCTAAGTGGTGATTTTGAGTGGATTTAACCATTTTGACTTATATTTGACTTTATGGAGTATTTAACAGTTAATATAACAGGTTTTTATGAACGTTTTCTTGTATGATTTTATATCACGCATTACATTAGCGTTGGCTTGCAGCTTTCATTTAAGACGACATTTTTAAATGACATATTTCTCATACAGTGAAAGTAGTAGGCTATCTGATGTTTCATAATGGCACTCATAATTTTACCTTTTGCAAGCTGTCTTTATTTAAAAAAAATTAAAAGCGAGCAAGAAAAACTGCACACACACTAATTGTGCATACATTTAAACTAAGTGAAAATATTTCGTTAAATAACCTTGATAAAAGAGTCTGACAGGGCCATCGCTGATCATAAAAGAGAAGTTATGACATTTTCAGTGAACTCCACGTAACTTCAGCTATAGCCTAGAATATCCAAATTTGTGCGCATTTAATATAATTTATAATCGCATGCAGTAGTTAAGACACATTTGCGTATTTTAAAAGTTGCAACCGCGATAATTAAACATGCGTAAAGCCGCAATAAATGACAAAAAGTTGCATTTCCATAAAAGACAAGCTTAAAATATCAACAGAAACACAAATATCTTACAGAGAAGGAGCTGATAGTGAAGTTCAGGATCCGCATATAAACAGAGAGCTCATGGGCCGAATCCAGACAGGAATGTGACCAAAACTATTCCCTATTCCCAAATCCAACGGGGCACCAACGACAGGATCGCATGCCAATAGCGACCCCCCGATAGTATCCGTGCGTGTTTGTGTAAATCCTTCCACAAGAGGAAAAAAACTACGCGTCCCAAAAACTTCGTTTTTTCGAAGTTGCTTCACCAAACGGCTCGTGCAAACGCGCATCAGCCTTCAGCTACAAGAGATGCGACAGTGCAACAAACCCCGAATAAAACATCCATCCCAAAATACATATCCAGTGACATGAGCGCAGTCTCTGAGGATACTGGCTGCTCTCAGACGCTTTGTCAGGTTTACAGAGATTTTTTCTCTCTCCTTCCAACCCCCTGAAGAAATGTCACTCCCCCCTGAAACCCGAGACGTTTCCTGGCTGATAGTTTTTGGACTCGGTCTTTCTCCTCCAATCACAGACCTCAGACCTCGAGCTCCCTCCGAGCGACTCAACCAGTTCTGCGCAATCCTGCAAAGTTTGTCCGGAGCTGGGGGTCTCCCTCCTCCCCTGCACGAGCTCCAGTGCTGCAGAATGCCACTCATTCACTGCAACTGGGCCACCTAGTGGCAGATCTGTCGGATCATTAACCCTTTGGGGGTCCCAGAGACCCCAGGGCCTTTTAAATTGCGTACATTCTTGACACTTTCCAATTTCATGGATTTGACATTTTAAAACATTCTGTTGTGTCTGTAAATCAGTGGCGTGCACAGGGGTCCGGGGGTCTCGAGCCCCTGCCCCTCCGGAGGTCTGTGGCACGCCACTGCTGTAAATGTTAACAAATTGCATTGTGACATCTTAAAGATTCGTTCAACCTTATATGTTGAGATATGCTTTTTTATATATAAAATTATTTAATGCTGATATTTTCACTTTTCAATAACCAGTTTTTACTGTATAAAATCAGTACAAGTAAGCTGACAGTTGAAGATCATTCACTGCTGGCAAATCTAACAAAACAGAGATTAAAAACATAGTCAAAAACGGTTTGAAATAATTACGATTTAAAAAAAAAATTTTTTGAAAGAATTCTTACCGAGACTGCATTTACTTGATCAAAAACACAGTAAAACTGTGGAAATATTTCTTGAGCACCATATCAGCATATTATTATGATTTCTGAAGGATCATGTGACACTGAAGACTGGAGGAATGATGTTGAAACTTCAGCTTTGCATCACAAGCATAAATTATTTTGACAAAATATTCAAATAGAAAACTTATTTTAAACTGTAATAATATTTTGCAATATTATTGTTTTTAGCGTTTTTTTAACAAAATGCGATGCAGCCTGGTAGGCAGAGAGACTTATTCCACACTTTGTATATTTTTACATTTTCTAAAAGTCTGGTAAACTGCGCAGGCTAAAGCCTCTAAACAAAGATCTGTCTAAAACAACGTCTCCGTAACTTAAAGGTGGTCCATTAACTCGTGATGCCATTTTTCAGACAAGTGATATGATTCTTTTGGGTCTTAATAAATCTGTAACATATTTGGTTAACAATTCGCAAGTGGGTAGTGTAAGTTACAAGGACCTTTTAGCCCTGTCAAAAAAGCTGTTTTGTGATACAAACCGTATTTGTAGGCCTTTTCCTTTAAATCAAATGAGCTCTGGCTGACCCATGCCCCTCCTTCTAGCCGCTCTCTGAGGGACTGTTTACTTTAGCAGCATTCATCGTGAAACTTGCTAATTAGCAAATTATTAGGAAAGGCGATTGCAAAGATTCATTAAAAAAACCTTACACTCACTTCTTCTGGAGGTGATGCTGGATCACGAATGATTCGCGTGAACATAAACGCTTTTATGTAGATCGGGGGTGCATTCCCTTCAGAAACAGTGTAATCCACTGCGAGTTCAGCGGCTAAGATGTCGGGAGTAAATGACTTCTGCTATGTTCATTATTACATCCAAAAACAGAACACCTCAATCACTTGTTAGGAGTCATTCTTTTCTACATCTGCTCCGGCGGTGAAACATTGGTGGACTGATGACAGTCACTCAGGGGCGGAGCTAAGGTAAGACGCCAGTGTGCATGAGTGCATGACAAAAGTGCATGTAGCATCATATGACCCATTTAAAAAAATAATAATATTAAGTGGGTATTTTTTAGTGAATTTGTACCATATAGTTAAAAATGCTATGTAATTTTTTTACATGTTTTAAGCTATAATGTTTCTGATTATTAGTTTTTCATGGATTCATGGAAAATTACAGATTTCAGTGCTTCAGAAGAGCGGAAAACTGTCAATGTTCTTTCTAGTACAAAACTATCAATCAATATTTTATAGCTAGTTTTATTTTATTGTATTGGATATTGAAAGAGGTTTGGGCACTATAAACTGTCTTTCATATGCAAAAGAGCTGTTTAAAGTTTGGTGAAAGGTTTGGAAAGACATCAGGGTGAGTAAATAACGACAGATTTGTAATTTACTTTAATCTGCATGTAAGCTCCACTACATATCATCCATACTGTTGCATACGGATGGAGCCCGTCATTTTCCTAGCTGTGCCCTCACGCAGCTCCTTCGTGGAGCCCTCTCTGTCCCAGCGCTCACACAGGGAGGCTCCCTAATCAATGACCCCTACATTTCAGAGACTGAGGGGCCTCCCTGTCGCGCGCCACACTCCCCTTCCAAACTATCCTCTCCATTGGACAGGCCCTTTTCACCGATCTGAAGGAGAAAACTACAGAGTCGCGGAGGAGAGCGGGATTAGGAGAGGAGGAGGGAACTGTGGCGAATATGCCTTTCCCTCTTGTTTTTCCTCTCTCCTCTACACCAGGCTGCCCGAGCCTCCTGTTTTTTCCCCCTTCCTCATAAAAGAAACGTTCCCATTCACTCCGAACGAGCCAGCTAATAAGGCTGTTAAAGAAAGCGGTGAATGGGGCCTTTCGATCACGGCTTTTCTTTCTTTAGCCCAGATTCTCTCGCTCACTCATACACAGTGAAGCCATCACACACTCCCATAAAAGGTGACAGTTTGGATCGCAATGTGAGGGACGGTGGAAAAGGAGGGGACAGGCCACAGGTTTAGGGGTGTGAAATAAAAGGTGGACTATACAGTCTTTCACGCGCATCCCCATCACCTGTCCCGGCCAGATTTACATTGTTTTTACAGGCCTGCCACATTTAGCAAACACAATAGGACAGAGAGAATGAGAGTCAGAGAGAAAAAGACAGAATTGTGGGTCACGTCGTGCTGTTCTTCACTTTCCTCCCCATCCAGCTGAAAATGTTAGGATCCAACCAACGGTTTAAATCACAAACAATATCTGATGAACTACTAACGCTGTAATATTTGTACTGACTCATCAGCAAAATGAGAAAACATTTAAACAGTGTGGAAAAATATAGAGTAAGAACATGGCTGCATTCCAGTTTGCTATGTTCAGAATGGAATACTAGTTTACTGCATAATGCAAAATGTTGTCACAAATCACCACATCATGTTGCATGCAAGTGGCATCCTGTCATAAAATTATATTTGCATACTATGTACAGCATGACAGTCTGCTAATCTGAATATAGCCAATGTGTCTCAAACCGAAGAACATTATGCAAATAGTACGCTATAGATGCAACTGCACATGCTTTTTCAGCTAATAGGCTATTGGCCACAACCCTTGAACCAGGGTTATTATAATTAACTGAAAGAAAAATGAAAACCATAAAAAAGCATTTTGATTACTTGAAATAAAATAACTACTGAAATAAAGACCTAATACTTGATTTCATCTAGTTCACAAAACAACCATTTGGCTCATTTTTATTTAGTTTAACTTGATGTACTAAAATAAAAATAAAACTAAAAAATATAAATTAGTAAAAATTATTGACATTTTTTAAAAATAATAATAATAAAATGACAAAAACACACAACAAAATTAAATCCTAAAACTAACTGTATGAAAATGTCAAATGCAAAAATAAAACCCAATTCAAAATTGTAAATGTTCACATACTGACAAATATTTCAGCGATTAACTTTCAGAAATGATTGAGTTTGGAGAGATATTTGATGACTTATAATCGTAATATTTATACTAATAAAAAACATAATTGCCCATTTTTGGCTCACAATTCTGACATTTTTTTGTAGCATTTCGGAATTAATATCTCACGATTCAATAAAAAAAATTCAGAATTTTCTTAATTGCAATATATAAACTCATAATTGCAATATATAAACTCATAATTGTTAGGAAGTTAGAATTCTTTTATATCCTTTATAGTTTATATCTAGCAATTTGGACTTTTTTCACAGAATTGTGCATTCATATCTCATAATTCTGAGCTTTTGTGTGAGACGAACTGTGAGACATAAACTCAGAATTGTGAGGAAAAAAGGCCAAAATTGTGAGGAAAATGTCGCAATTAATTTTTTTTTTTTAATTCCGTGGCAGAAACAGGCTTCCATACAATACCGATTACATGATTAGAACTAATTTCAATGTGAATCAATCTTAAAACCCTATCATGTCAATTGTCCAACTGAATACAGCTATTTACAAAAACATTTTTTTAACAAACTTTTTCAAAATTATGTACAGTGCTTTCACATTAGCATTGAAGTACATACTTTTTTTTTTAGCATAAATGTGTGATTTGGAAAGCAGCTCATGACATAGTAGTATAAATAAGAAAAACACACAATCACAAACACGTCTTGAGAAAGCCTGGTCATTTATTTAAATCAATAGAGTAATCAGAACACAGCTAATGGACTTGAGCATAAGAACAGCCACCTAATGGATGCTGAACGTTCATTACAGCTCGGTCCTGCTGTTATGCTAATGTTGAGTGATTTCGGTGAGGCCATCGACACTAAAGTGTTATTTTACCTCCAAAGGCAGTCACGTGACCGGCCTGCTGTGTGCTGCCCTTCTGTTTATTGACAGCAAGTTATGATTTATGCCAGACAATTGTTTGGTCAGCTTTTGGTTTCAAAACAGTCCTACCAAAATGCAGAGTTTGTTTTACTCGGAGAGGAGACGAAAAGAAAACCTATTCACACGGAGAACAAACACTCACTCCCCGCGTCACTATGAAGGCAAGAATTCTTAGAAAAACATGATGTCACGTATCATCTCCCTGGCAACCTGCATGAGAAAAAATATTCATTATGATCATTAACAACAGCGTTTGGTGCAATTTGACTTCAGGTGTGCCAAATACTTCAACACCTAAATTATAGAGAACAAAATAATTGTAGGATAATGTCTGTGTAGGTGTTCTTTGCCATGCATTAACATGTTTAGTGCAATAATTCACTTGTAACGGCACATACAATAGTCAACCATGCACAAGTACTGTAGTTAATCCTGATCCTAATTAGTATAGAGGACCTCAATAAGAACAGAACAGCTTCTTAAACTAGATAAAGGTAATGTGAGTGATTCATACCCATGATTCAAACTCACAGCCATGATGCTATTTGCTATGCGGCCGCTTACTGGCCCAAAAGCGGCCCTTCATCCAAGTCTTAAAGCCTTTAATGTCTTGATACACTCTTAAAAATAAAGGTGCTTCAAAAGGTTCTTCAAGCGATGCCATAGAAGAACCATTTTTGGTTCCACAAAGAACCATTCAGTCAAAGGTTCTTTAAAGAACCATCTCTTTCTTACCTTTTTATAATCTGAAGAACCTTCTTTCGCCACAAAGAACCTTTTGTGAAACAGAAAGGTTCTTCAGATGTTAAAGGTTCTTTATGGAACCATTTAGACAAAAAGGTTCTTCTATGGCATCGTGAAGCACCTTTATTTTTAAGAGTGTAGCGCCATTAGCTGAATGACTTGGGATCAAACCCACAAGGAAAAACTATATATTTAAAACGGTCTTGGTTCACCAGTGACACTTACTGTAAGTAAGAGGTGGAAAACTGTGTGGATATGATTTTTGGTCTTTCTAATAGCACTCTTTTATATGCATATGAATGACAAAGCCAGTTAAGGAGCTTGTGGTACTTTTGGACAGCAAGCGTAAGCAGTAAATGGCCCTGCCGTGCAGCTTTAGTGATGCCATTAGTGGTTGTGGTGACAATCTCAAACTGCAGTCCATCAAGCATTATATGCCGCTTCCTTGTGGATTCAGTAGGCAGAACAAAACCGCTTTTAGGGTTTCACCACTGGTTAGGAAACCAAAAAACACAGTCATTTAAGAAGTACAATAAACTTGAGCGCAAAAATTAGAGATCACACAGGCTCTCCACAGGTAAAAATGAATAAATAAAATAAACAAACAAACAAAGCTTTTGTCATGTGAATGTTATGTATATCCTCCTGAGACCCAGCTATGGAGTTTTTGCCTCTCTGTATTGTGGACATTAATTTGATGGGGAATTTCTTCTGAGACCTTCACATGTACAGTGTAAGTCTGGATGTCCGGGTCAGAGCAAGTAAGGGCTTTACAGCGATACCTCATGATGGGATGTTTCCGTGAACACTCCCTCTCCTCCTTGGGTTTTTTTTTGGTTTTTTTTTTTTTTAAAAAATGGCTGACATTAATTTAGTGAAAAAGTTGTACGTCCTTATGGAAATATGATAATATTTTATAATTACAATTCAAATCTGATTAATTTTTAAAATTGTTTGTCATAAATCAACATCTCACGAAAATGTTATGGGGTTTCAAATCAAAATATGACTTCCTGTTATGAAACAGGACATGATTTCATACATGTCCACTGTAGAGGACACCAGGACTAAAATCATGTTTATTATACATTTTGGGAGACAAAAGAATTGAATAGGAAAACAAATTATATATCAATATTCTTATGAAATATTAGATATTAGATATTATTATGAAAATCTGGCCAATTACTACTCCCATTATTACACTTCTTTTTTCAACATGCTGTCCCAACAGCACTTTAATATGCAAATTAGATACAGTGTATAGATAACATTGTGCTTAATGGGAAAACAAGTTTATGGAATTTTTACACACATATTGCATAAAGCAAAATAGTATATAAAATAATTTTGTTATATATTTTATAACATAGTTGATAACCATCCTTAAACAAAGTTAAGTATAAAAAAATCCTGAAACCTAAAAATTGATTGGTGATTTAAAAGAAATTCCCATTGATTTTACCTTTTCATGTCTACTCTTGTCATTTTATTTTTAGAAAAACTGAGTCCTGGTGTCCTCTACAGAGGACATATCATAACTTAGGAATAAAATATGATTTTTCAAAAATGTTATTTTACCATTTTTTTCTTATGCTCTAAACAATGTAATGACATGAAAAAATACTAAATTCACAAAGCTTTTTATTTCTGGTTCTCAGGAAATGAGTAAAGATTTGATCAGGTGTCGTTAAAGTGAATGAGACCTAAAGGCTTCCAGGACTGTCTGGCATAATTTTTTGAGAGCATTTGAACTGTGTGGAGAATAACTAAATAAGTATTATCATGTTTTAAATCTTTAAAGCATTATCTCTAGGGATGTTTTCTCCCCGCAAAAAAAAAAAAGAACTAAAGATAAATAAATAAATTAAATAATTATATAAAAATTATCATTAGAAAACAATTAAATTAAAAATAAAAAAACAAAACCCTTCCTTTCAAACACCTAACCCTGTTAGTTCCAGGAAAGATCTGTGATTTGTTTGTCCATAAATCTAACTAAACTAGACTCATGTGACCTTTGCGTTTCAGTTTTTTATTTTTCAATTATCAATTATCACTAGTTAGTTTTTTAAACACTGATAGATAGTTAGAACATAGTTGCACAGTGATGCATTAATGTAAACAATATAAAACAATTTTAAAATGTTCTAAATTAAAGATATTCCATTTGATTTTTACATTTTCTGAAGAAATTTGAGTGATGTCTCATGCATCACAGATAAATGCAAAATATGTCAAATTCTTCTAGTTTTTGCCTAAGCTTGTTTCTAGAAGGTGCTTAGAATACACTACTATGGTTCCTAATAATATATGCAGATTTTACAGATTGATCAAGGCCCAAATGAGAAATCGAACACTCTGCAGAAGTCTAGTTACAGGCATGCAAGATATTCCAGGCACTCCAGAGAGCATGCAGCAGCCCAGACATCTGAAGAATCTGGACACTTCACCAACACACACACACACACACAACACACACACACACACAGGCGTAGGGCTGGAGGAGAAGACTGCAGGGAAGTGACACACTGGGCGGAAGGAAGGATGAGAGACTGTTAATGCACGGAGGTGACAGGAAAGGCCAGAGGTTAAGAAACTTCATTGCTGCAAATCACCAAAGACTGATGTTTATGAGCCATTTAAGACAAAGACTTAATTAAGGAGACTCGTTATCATGCTATTCTAAAGACATGTCATATTTCATGTGCACTGTACCACGGTTTTATAATTATAGGTGTAAGTTACCGCAAAAAGATTTATTTTATCTGCGTGATGAAAGCGTTAACCATGTTTTATAAAGGATTGTGCTCATTTATAGCACTCAAAACATGACATGGCTTCAAACAATCTCTTAATTGTGGTTGCTGAAGTTGCAAAAAGGTTTCACGGTTTGCTCCGACAGGAGAAACACAAAAAACTGTTTGTGCCCTAGTCCTAGTTCCACCATAGTTCACTCCTAAAAATGAAAATTATGTCTTTGTTTACTCTCTGTCATGTCTGTCCCAAACCCATATGCTTTTGTTTTTATCTGTGGAACACAAAAGGACAATCCTGACATTTTTGTGTCAAACAAAACACATCATAAAAGAAGGCCATATGATTATATTTCAAGTCTTCTGAAGTCATAAATTAGCTTGTTTGAGAAACAGATTCAAGACTTAATGTTTCTGAAGAAGTCTCTTCTCCTCTGCTGCATTCATGTGATCAAAAGTACAGTAAAAACAGTAATATTGTGAAATATTTTTACCATTTAAAATAACTGTTTTCTATGTGAATATATTGTAAAATGTAATTTATTGCTGTGATCAAAGTTGAATTTTCAGCATCATTAGCCCAGTCTTCAGTGTCACATGATCCTTCAGAAATCATTCTAATATGCTGATTTGCTGCTCAAGAAACATTTCTGATTATTATCAATGAGATAATATAATATAATAAATGAGATATAATATAATCAATGAGATTTATTTGAAATAGAAATCTTTTGTAACATTATAAATGTCTTTATTGTCACTTTTGGTCAGTTTAATGTATCCTTGCTTATTAAAAGCATTCATTTCTTACTGACTCCAAAACTTTGAATGATATATGTATATGAACCCAGAAACCAGAACACGAATCTAAAGAATCTAAAAACTTCAGAAAGCTCTTGGTGCATCTCCAAAGAAGCATGACGAACGCAAGAACCATATCAAGTGAAAATGTCTCCTACAGGATGAGGGTTTTTTTTTAAACTGAGGTGTTTAAGAGTGACATCTGTGGAGAACATTATCTTAGACCTCTGAAGATTCAGACTGAGAATGAATCTGGATAAGTTCACAGTGGCTGTTCCTCGAGTCTATCACTGCATCTTCATACAAACCAACATGTTTTCACAGTCAACTTATATGGTTCATATTAAAGCCCGGGGCGTATGTGCATGCACACACACATCTTTTCACATTTGTTTCATATTCATTCAGGTATGAGTTTCTCAACCTGATCTTTAATTCTAACATGACAAAGACAGTGCCAAAAAAAAAAAAAAAGAAAGAAAATCCCTCCAGACTTTTAGGAAGTCTGGGGCCTAGAAAGTGCTGAAATGATGACTATTAAACTCAAAGGTGATAAAGCTGCACTTCAAGGTGTTGAAGTGCTTTTTAACAATCTGGTCATACTGAAATCTTCACATGTAGTGGCCAAGACGAGGACTACTTACTAACAACAACACTGAAGAAAGTGAATGCTGCTTTTTTAAAAGGCGCATTTTAAAGGAATAGTTCACCCAAACATGAACATTTGCTGACAATTTACTCATTCTCAGGCCATCCAAGATTTAGATGAGTTTGTTTCTTCATGGGAACAGATTTGGAGAAATGTAGTATTGCATCACTTGCTCACCAATGGATGCTCTGCAGTGAATGGGTGCCGTCAGAATGAGAGTCCAAACAGCTGATAAAAACATCACAATAATCCACACCACTCTAGTCCATCAGTTAATTAGTTAATATCACTCTCATTCTGACGGCACCCATTCGCTGCAGAGGATCCATTGGTGAGCAAGTGATGGAATGCTGAATTTCTCCAAATCTGTTCTGATGAAGAAACAAACTCATCTACATCTAAATAATTTAAATTTTTGGATAAACTCTTCCTGAAATATGTATTAAATCATAGTTTTTGCATGATCGAAAAACTGACAGTCCATCATAATGCAAATACAAATCTTATTGAGGTAGAAAAAGACACAGCTTACTCTGCTATCTGCGTATGTGATGACTACAGGTTAAGCATTTGTGCTGACCGAGCGAATCCATGAACTCATTCCGTCTGGACAAGCAGAAAATGTGGTTAAACTTTAGCACTAAAACTGTCACAAACAGGCCCCATGAAGCCCAAACACTCCCCAAGTGTCATTAGCAGGATAATTAGTCATCAGAGACACTCGCTGCAAACTGCTTTTATAGCATTCGTCTAGTTACATTGTGACAATCCGAAACAAAGTCAAATACAACATTTACTGTTCCTCAGTGACTAAAACACTGTTTGTCAACACTGAAAAAATGAATCCTGACAGTGAAATATATCAAAGGGTTTGGTAAGATTTTTAACGTTTTGGAAAGAAGCCGTTAATGCTCAACAAAAAGGTGCATTTATTTAATCAAAAATACAGTAAAATTGTGAAATATTATTATCATTTTTAAATGACTTTTCTACTTTTTGTATTTAATTTTGATTTCTATTTAAATATATATTTAAAAATGTAATTTATTCCATTACTCCAGTCTTCAGTGTCACATGATCCTTCAGAAATCATTCTAATATGCTGATTCTAATTTCCTGCTCAAGAAACATTTACTATTATACTATTATACATTTACATACAGTATTACTTGACAAATTTAAAACAGTGCTGTTTCATATTTTGTTGTGATACTTTTTTTTCTTCATGAAATTTAGAATAGAAAGTTGGTCACACATTATTTTAACTAAGGTCCAATTCTTACTATTAACTATTAACTACGACTTTTGCTTTAAAAATTTGCTCTTAGTTTGGGTATGAGGTAGGATTAAGGGATCTAAAACATGGTCATGCAGAATAAAGCACTAATATGTGCTTTACGAGTACATGCTAGTTAACACTTAAAATAAAGTGTTACTGAAAATTTAAAAGAACAGCATTTATTTGAAATTGAAATCTTTTGTAACATTCTTAATGTCTTTACTGTTACTTTTGATCAATTTAATGCATCCATGCTGAATGAAAATCTAATCAGTTATGTTAGCACTTTATTCCTATCATATTCTGCCAGCAGCTCCTGTCTTTCATGATGTTCAAACTCATCTCTCTTCTGAGTAATCGCAGCCCTCTTCAGTCATCTTTCATCTGGAGATGCAAAAGGCTTTGAGAAGTCTCGGCGAGACACTAGAGAATGTGAAGTAGTGGAAAAGAGGAGAGGTAGGAGGGAAGACTAAAGAAACAGGTTTATGATGAACCTTTTTAGCTGTGTGTTGACAAAGCCGTGGATTGTATTGTGACAGCACCTGGCTGCACCTCAGTGAGGAGGGACAAACGGCTAGATATGAGATACTGCTGCTGTTACCTCATTAAAACACAGTGAAGAGAGTCCCAGAACAGGGAACATGGATTCACCCTGGTTTATATTGTAGGTGGGGGGAGTGAATGTACAGTGCTCTCTTCCACCTTCAATACCACGACTGAGGTGTCCCTGAGCAAGACACCGAACCCCCAACTGCTCCCCGGGCGCCGCAGCATAAATGGCTGCCCACTGCTCCGGGTGTGTGTTCACGGTGTGTGTGTGTTCACTGCTGTGTGTGTGCACTTTGGATGGGTTAAATGCAGAGCACTAATTCCCCATACTCGGCCACACGTCACTTTCACGTTCACTTATATACAGACATGATCCTTCAAAGGCTCACTTACACTTAAATGAGGGTTAAAATTACATCCGTCAAGCAACAACAACAACAACATCAAAACGTGTGGGTGAACTTTAATAGGATAGTTCATTCAAAAATGAACATTCTGTCATCATTTATTCACCCTCACATGGATCCAAAACTGCATAACTTACTTCCTTCTGTAGAGCAGAAAAGCAGATGTTTAGTAGAATGTCCAAGCTGCTGTTTTTCACAAACAAAAGCTTAAAGTGACCAGGACTTTTTTCTGTCAGCTGAAGCCCTGTGACCTAAAATATTTACTTGAAGTTCTTCCTTGTGATTTGAATATTTCAGTAATAATTAGTTCGTATTTAACATTAGTTAATATCACGGTTCACTGATGTTAGTTAGTGGTCACATGACACGCAGCTAAACAAATAAAAGGTATTCATCTATTTGTAGAAATGGTTTTATTTTGATTATTTTAAAAATTAGTTCTTTATTAAATTTGTAATGTTTTATTTATGTTTATTATATTTTACTAATTAGTAGCTTTTCATCGACTAAATAAACCCATGCAGTTCCATGACCTAAAATAACAAAAATACCACTATAAATGAATTCTGCAGTCCACAATTTTCTATTTTAAACAATGGCACTTCACTCACATCTTTACTAAATGCATTGTAGTTCTCCTTTTTTTTTGTTGAAAGATTAGTATTATTCTTTATTTATGTATGTATTTATTTTTATTAGATATAATGATTCATGCTTAATAAATCAAATAAGTACATTTAAGCAGAAACTTAAATAAATTAATTATTTAAATAAATAATCAACTATTTTTAAAAAAAAACTATTATAAACTATAATAAAATATTATTATATATATAAGTGTTCTGCTTAAATACCAACTTTATTTATTAATTTATTTTATAAAATGGCTTTGCTTAATGATTGAAATTACTCTTAACATATGGATTATGCTTTCAGGGTTTGATTAGTATTTCTTCATTTATTTATTCTATGTAAGTTATGTAATTATTTTATTTTATTTATTTATTATTAAGGGAAAAGTATCATCAAGTTTAGCACACATGTGAACACCTTCAAAAAACCTCATAGGATGCACCTCATGAAGTTGGCTGATGAACGTCCAGAGTAAGCTGGAATTACATTTTGGGTGACTAAAAATCTCCAAACTTATATCTGTTCTTATTTCATTTTGATGATTTGATGTAAAATGTGGAAAATAGTTATAATAAAAAAATAAGAACGTGTCCAAATGGTTGATTAGTCATGTACTCTGAAAGCATCATATAACCGTCTTGTTTACAGGCTTCTCCAGTTTTCTTTTTTACAGTTTCTAAACAGAAAAGGTAGCTGGCCACACACTGAGTCCAATGAAGACTGCAGAAAAACATAATTTATTTTATAAATTGCATATTGCGAAAAGGCGTTTACTATGGTGGCCGAGAAGTGCAGAGCAAATCACAAATCTGAAAACAAAATAACAAATTACAAAAAGCAAATGCAAATCTAAAAAACAAAATAACAATTCAGAAAAAACAACAACAACGACAAATCTGAAAACAAAATAACAATTAAGAAAACACAACAACAATTCAGAAAAAAATTAACAAGTCAGAAAACACAATGATAAATCAGACAAACTGGAAGAGGTAGGCATAGTTTGAGACCGCCATTGGTTTGGGATTACTCACCGTTGACTGGACGAGACATCTGTCAATCAAAGTATACAGGAAGAACCAGCCGAAGAACAGAGTCGTGGTAGAAAGTTTGGAGATGGTATTAAAGTAGCTCAGTTAAAATGTATTGTATGAATTGCCCTTACAACGGAATAAAAAATACGGGGTGTCTATTAACATTTAGTTAAAAGTGACTGTATAACATCAGCTTCAGTGGTGCAGATGGATAAGCACTTGACCTTGGCTTTTTGACGCGATCGAACCGGGTTCGATCCCGCCTTTTGCCAAACTTTTTTCCCCTCCCTTTTCAAATCTCGTATCACATCGTAAAGGCATTTATTTTCAATAAAAATTGAGGAAATAATCAAAAAGTTGAAAATTAAGTATCGGGTAGGGTTAGGGTAGGTGTAGGGAGGGCTTTATTGTCAATAAGGTGGCATATATTTAATAATTTAAATTTAAATGATAATTTACACTCAATACGTTATTATTGCATACTGTTTTATAATGTACTACAATACTGAAGTGCAGATAATTGCCACTATTTGCAACAAGTAGTATACTAGATAGTAGAAATCCTGCTATTTTAACATAGTGTAACTAGGTATTTGCACTTAGTGTAAATAGAATATTGCTAAAAAATACTGCTATTTTAACTTAGTGTAAATATAATCCATTGCTAATACGAGATTTGAAAAGGGAGGAAAAAAAAGCTCGCCAAAAGGCGGGATCGAACCCGGGTCGATCGCGTCAAAAAGCCAATGACACGCGCTTATCCATTTGCGCCACTGGAACTGATGTTTCACAGCCACTTTTTACTAAATGTAAATATACACCCCGTATTTTTTATTCCAGAGTAAGGGCAATTCATACAATACATTTAAACTGAGCTACTTTAATACCATCTCCGAACTTTCTACCACGACTCTGCTGTTCTTCGGCTGGTTCTTCCTGTATACATTGATTGACAGATGTCTCGTCCAGTCAGCGGTGAACCAATGGTGCTGTCTCAAACTATAAATACCTCTTCCGGTTTGTCTGATTTGTCGTTGTGTTTTCTGACTTGTTCATTTGTTTTCAGATTTGTCGTTGCGTTTCCTGACTTGTTATTTTGTTTTCTGATTTGTCTTTGTGTTTTCTGAATTGTTTTTTTGTTTTTTAGACTTGCATTTGCGTTTGTAATTTATTTTGTTTTCAGAATTGTGATTTGTTCTGCACTTCTCGGTCACCGTAGTTTACAGACGTTCCACAAATTTTCCACTTCCATTTGTGCCTAAATTTGAGTCAAACAAAACACCCCCATGTCAACTAACTTCAGAGGCGGAGCACCAGCGATCACTTAATCTGGATGAAGACGAGATTTCTTGTTCTTGTCGGAGGAGTGGAAAGAGGAGGCGGAAAAATTAGGGGTTTGAAAGATATATTGGCAGTGTTTGCTCATTTCATGTTCTCAGAGGAGGGAGGTGTGGAGAGATGCTCACGGGTTTATTTTCGCACACATGCTCGTATGCATCAGTCCCGGTGTTGTGCCCATTTTCGACCCCATGTCAAATTATTACCCCTCTCGTTGAAATCACTAACTGATTGCCTAATCCTAACCCCTCCCCCACACCTAACCCTAAATGTAAAAAGAACATTCCAACAATTTTGGTAAAAAACGGCGCTGTGATTACAGCTTTTACCGCCTAAAAAAAATATGGTAGCAGCGTTTTTGGTTTACAGTTTTAACTTAAATTTAGAGTTAAAGTCCCCATGAAATCAAAATTGAAGATTTTTTGGGTGTTAGTATCAATATGTTAGTCTTAAGGTAATCTATAAAGCAGCGTGCTCCAAAACAGTGACAAAATTCGCATTTAGAAGATATAAGCATTCAAAGCTTGCAATACGTCACTTCCGCCAAAACGGCTCAACAAATTTTTTGACGTCACATCGTACTTCATCATCTTCTCATCAAATCTTCTGACCAATCAAATGCTCTCTAGAATCCGAAGCGCCCACCCCCTACACTATAAAATAGACACTGAAGCCGAGGCTGAAATCGGTCACTTGTCCACAGAATCAGTATTTTCTGTACAGTGAATGGCACGTAGAGCACTATATAGGGGACAAGGAACGATTAAAACAGTGTAAATATGCTTTCCATTAAGAAAAAAAGAAGTCTGGTTTGGCGCTAAGCACCGCACACACACTCTGCTCCGGTCAAGAGACACGATAGCACGGAGCGGATCAAATACGCGAGTCGGCGCAGACCACAAAATGAATCGGAGCTATTTGAATTCTACACAGAACGCTATATTTTATAACAATATGGATGAGATTGTGGCTGGCAAACCCTGTCAAATGCGGCTTTACTGAGCTCAAGGCTCTGAACGCTATAGCCCAAGCGTAATATAACGAACGCTATTGGATTTTAAAAAAGGGGGGTGCGCTGATATGCTCCAGCCCTGTCTTCCGTTTCAGTTAAAATGAGTCAACACAGAGTAAGCTGCGTGGTTGTTAGCATGCAGGGGACCTTAAATACCGTATTCATTAACTGAGATAAATGTTAATATACCACCCAATGAAGTACTGAAATCGTGTTTTGTACCTTTGTAAATGCACATGATGAACCAAAAGGCCTATCACAACAGCTTTAAAAGATTAAATTATATCGAAGGTTCCCAGTGTCATTCACACAAACACTAAACAACATCATGGTGACACACATTAAACTGAAATAATGCAATAAACATTAATTGAACAACATTAGGTGTAACACACAACCCTACTGTACACAACTGATAAGAAAAAACTTAGAAACATAGTTATATTTAAAAAAAAAAAAAAAAAAAAAAGGACATCACAATTTGAAAATGTAATGCAGGGATTCTGGGAATGTCAATTTACGGTTATTCACGGTAATTTATACGGTATTTTTCACTTCCAAAAACTGTATACTACCGTAAAATTACATGTAAGGTCCAATACAGTTTTTCACAGTATATATAGTACAGGAATTTACCATTAACCATTTAACAGGTTTTTACTGTAGCATTTTTACAGTCTTTTACCGTTAAATTCACGGTAATCTTTTACAGTGTAAACCTACCAATACTAGGGGGGGTAATAATCTGGTGGGGGTCAGAATTCGGCACAACACCGGCCCATTTCATACAACCTCGCTGTTTAAGGGCGAGGAATTTCAGTTAATGCTCGCTACTGTATCTGACAGCCTGCCTCCACCCTGTGAATAATGCGTGGGTTGGGTTTGAGCCAGACGTCAGGTCACGGCATGTAAGTCTGCAGGTGAACAAATGACAGATTTACGTTGTTGTCTTCCCCTCTGCTCTACTTTTTGCCCGCCTAATGGCTCGATTACGCAACACCGGCTTCACCTGCGGCGAGTGGAAGCGTGTTCAAACTTCTGCAGTGATGCTGTTGTCTCATAATGATCCCCCCTCAGGTTTTCACTAAATTTATGCCAACTTGTTTGAAAACGCTGCAGGCAAAGTTATATTTAATGACTTTATCAGCAAGTAACAAAAATGAATGGAGGATTTGCATGTTAAATACTAAAAGTTCTTCGGGAAAGAAAGAAACACTGTGTGTGACTAAAATTGCATGAAAGTGCAGATGAGGAGGAAAGTGGCAAACACAAAGTACAAATAAATCCATGAAAATCAGACAACAACATGCCTTAACACGAACATTACGTCCATTAAATATAATTTAATGCAGACTGATGAGAGCGAAAGGCCATGAAACTGATTCCAGACCTTCATGTTGTGGAAATATAAAAAATATCTACAGTACTGTTCAAAAGTTTGGGGCTACAGGAAGAGTTATTATTTGTTTATTTATTTTAAATACCATAAATGCCTTTTATCCCCCAGCAAGAATGCCAAAAATTTATAAAAGTGACAGTAAAGACTTTTATAAAAGATGTACAAAAGATTTCTATTTCAAATAAAAGCTTTTGATTTAAAAGTCCATTCTTTTGAACTTTCAATTCAAAGAATCCTGAAAAAAAAACATTATCACAGTTTCCACAAAAAATATTAAACAGCACAACTGTTTTCAGCATTGATAATAATCAGAAATGTTTCTTGAGCAGTAAATCACATTAGAATGATTTCTGAATAATCCTGTGACACTGAAGACTGGAGTAACGATGCTGAAAATTAAGCTTTTGCGTACAGAAAGAAAGAATAAAATTACAGTTTAAATCTATTAAGTTGTAATAACATGTGTGTTCACTGACTGAACAAAAAAAAATGCAAGCCTTGAGAGCATAAGAGATTCTTTCAAAAAAATTTTAAAAATCTTCTCTTCCAAAATATATATATCTCTATAATATATATATATTACTATATTATATATATATATATATATTATACTACAATTAATTCTATAAATTCATGAAATGATGCCTAATTTGTAAATTCAAACTGGCTTTAAATTGTAAGAAAACATCACATCAATTTATGATGGAAAAATCAAGATCTTATTGTAAAAACAAACTCCTGCAGAGTCCAGATGGATTGGTTGTCCTGTGATGAAGGCCAGAATCAAACCCAATATTGTCACAACACACACACACACACACACACCCTCTCCATTCATCCCACCCAGTGAGAGCCATCACTCCTCCAGTATGTCAGAGTAATTTACTGTGACAACACACAACTGGCCACAGCAGTGGGCCACCATGAGCACATTATACAGAGACGGTGAGGGTGAGAAGTGAAAGCACACAGACGGAGAGATGGGGAAAAGCATTTAAGAGGGAGCTTATTGTTCAATTCCGGTGAATGTTTAATTTTTTGGAATCAGGTAGACCCAGTTGATATACACCATGGTCTCTTAAAACACATTTCCAGTGACCCACAGTTTCCTTCAGAATATGGGACATTATTTTAATTCTGTCACTGTTATAAAAATTGAGATTGCAAGATGTGAAGTTAGAACAGACTGGTTTAAATGGCCTTTATAAATGTAAAATCTTTTCATCTTTATTATATGTGACCCTGGACCACAAAACCAGTCTTAAGTGTCAAAACTGAGATTTATACATTTCCATTGATGTATGGTTTGTTAGGATAGGACAATATTTGGTCGAGACACAACTATTTGAAAATCTGGAATCTGAGGGTGCAAAAAAATCTAAATATTGAGAAAATTGCTTTTAAAGTTGTCCAAAAGAAGTTCTTAGCAATGCATATTACTAATCAAAAATTAAGTTTTGATATATTTACAGTAAGAAATTTACAAAATATCTTCATGGAACATGATCTTTACTTGTTATCCTAATGAGTTTTGGCATAAAAGAAAAATCTATAATTTTGACCCATACAATGTATTTTTGGCTATTGCTACAAATATACCCCAGCGACTTAAGACTGCTTTTGTGCTCCAGGGTCACATATCTGCTCGTACTGTCCCGCTTGCTGAGAGAAGTCTTGTAAATCTTCTGGCAAAGACATGCAGCAGCAGTTAATACCAGGTTTGACTTTATGCTTATGCCTATAAACAGCCACCAACACAAGCTAGTGCTAGTTCTCATGAAGAGAGGATTCAGTGTTAGGGGTCTATATCAAAGTACCATGATTCTACCATCTGATACCATCACTGTACCATGGTATCACTATACTGTACTTTTTGTAAAGGTGTGAGGAATAGATGGAGGTTTACAGTAGAATGACATAAACATGTGACCGTAACTCAAAATGTAAACAGTAATCAATCAAAGCCAGTGCAAAGCCTCTGCTTCCACAAATGGAGATGCCAAACTGAAGCATCTGATATTCCAGAGGCGAATGATCAGTTGTTTGTTTTCCATTAGTCCTCAGATTTAAAGCCATAAAAGTGTCAAGGTTTTCTCACCTCAGGAGCTGGAGGAGGGTTGAAACTTCACACGTGGATGCTTGGGAAAGTCATCCTATTATTTTCTCCATCAACCCACAGCCTCAAAAAACAAATCAACAACACAAAACCTCATTACAGATTCTCACAACTAAATGTCAGCTGGGTAAATATCAGGAAACTTTTTTTTCCTCATATATTTCTGACAAAATGTCAAGTTGAAACTGATTTAAACAACTTTTTTTTTTAATGTATCATCACAAGTTTCATAAAAAGTGAAAACAACAAAAGTCGAAAAATCTTGATATATATAATATATATATATATATATCAGCTATATATATATTATCTAAGATATTATTCTATATTGGAGTGTACCTACAGCTTAAAATCACTACAGAATGGAGTAATTTACTTTGATTATTGAGAATAATGAGAATTTGAAACACACACATAAGTAAAACATCTATGTGAGAATCTATGAGAATTTATTTGAATTTAAAAATGTAATGATGCAAAAATCCTTACTGGTTCAACAAATATAGGGTTTGCATTTCAATTATATTTTTCATGGTTTTTTGCCTTTGGAGTAAACTAAGTTTTCCTAAGATTCACCCAGTTTTGATTATTTTAATAGCACAGACAACTGGTTCCTAAACATTCTGGCACCATCCAATCAGATCTGGAACTGCTCTCTAAAGAGAAAAAAATACTGATTACAAAATCATCACAATCAGCCTAGCTGACATTGTAAATAACAGAGTAGATTAGCATGAACTCCATCAGCCTGCAGTCAAACTCACTTTGCCTTTTACTCGTATTGTAAATAACAGAGTAGATTAGGATGAACTCCATCAGCCTGCAGTCAAACTCACTTTGCCTTTTACTCGTTGCTGTTGCTAAAACATAAGACTTTTACTGACTTATAAGCTCTGTGTCCCTTTGAGAGTTTCTAAAACATTTGACCCCCAAAAGTCCAGCAGAATTTCCCAACTCTGCACCTGGATACCAGGTCCCTTCTAATATGCTTGGGAATGTCTCAGCAAGTGCGTCTTTATGAGAAGAAAACTCAAAATGCTTTATGTTGACAGGGACAGATAATGCAGTTGTTCAAGTCTTTTTTAATACGAAAAATTATTCCATGAACGTGTAATGGAACAATGTGGTCATACTTTAGGGGATTGCGCTTTATTAAAGGACTCTGTTCTTATCTTTGTTTTTTCTGCTTTAGCACATGTCGATTTCACAATAGCACTGGGCATGACCCCATCACGATAATGTGGGATTGTGTTTTTTGTGTGTATTTCGGTGAGCTGTCCATCTGTGTGCCAGCTTGTCTGGTCAGTGGGTGATGTGTTCCCGCAGAGCCGGTTTCTGCTGGGACTGTTGGACCATGATTGGGTGTCAAAAGAGAAGGCTGGGGTCTTGGTGGGACCACCAAGCCGTGAACATCAGGACTGTCACACCAAGTCTATCCAATGGACATCCATACAGACAACAGGACAGAATACATAAAAGAAGAGATTACTCCAGTCTTCAGTGTCACAGATCCTTCAGAAATCATTCTAACATGCTGATAGCTGCTCAATGATTAATAGTGGTTCTTATTATTATCAGTTTTGAAACAGTTGTGCTGCTTAATATTTTTGCTATTTTTTTCAGGATCCTTTAATGAATAGAAAGTTCAAAAGAATAGCATTTATTTGAAATGGAATAGATCATAACATTATAAATATCTTCAAGGGTGTAGGTTTGATTTTGGCATTGGTCGGGACATAAAGGCAGACAACAGACATGTAATTGTTTGATCAAAATTATTGCTAGGGACAATTTAGTAGTCGCTGGATATTGATAGGGATATGTCATAGCATCCCAACTAAATTATGCACCCTTGAAAATCATAACGAGCTTGTCTGACTTTGGAAACTATAGTGCTCTCCTTAAATATGAAAAGGTCAAGCAACAGATTAATGAGTTATTCCAAATTTCACAAAAAGCTTATGGACGTAATTATAATATAAGTCAGATATTGAAGTGAGCTGTTCTCTGTTTTTGTCAGTCTTCTGATGAAGATTCATTCACTTGTTTGGCAATATACCCACACAGAGAAACTTTGGTCAGATTTTTTTTAATATTCCTAATCTAATTTTGTAAGTGGCTTTTCGTTTTGTTTTAAAGATGTTTTCTTTGGATTGTTTGAGTACTCAAAAGAGAATATAAGAAAATATAACAATTAATTTGTGTTTCCTGCTAGCTAAATTTCACATACATAAACGAAAATCTGGCTCTAAACCTCTCTTTTCTTTATTCAAAGTTGATCTAGACAAGTATATTGAAACTATCCAAAGTTCTGTTAATCATAAAACAGTGAAAACTGCGTCTCTATATTCATCATATGTGTCCTCTTAAGGTGAAAAAAAAACATGGTTAATAGTTAAACCACAAATTAATTATGTGTTTGTATAGTCGTTCTTTCTTTTGTTTTTATAACTGTATTATAAACTGGTTATTCTATGATTATACTATTATATATATATAAATGTTAAGAAATAATGATAACAAAATAACAAACAAGCAAAATGACAAACTCAAATTAAAATAAAAGCAGAAAATATAAAAATAAAATGGAGAATTAACTATTTTAATTATTGTCTTAAATTTCAACATACACACATGCACACAAACATAAAAAAAAAAAAACACCAAGCCTCCATCCAAACATGCCACATTTCCAGCTGGCAGCCAACTACACACAGCTCTCCTTTTCCAAAGCTTCCACACATATTTGACCCGGAGGCCAGGGAATGTCGTGTAGAGACGGGCCAGATGAGCCAGCAGAGGCGAGGCGGGGGTCCTGTGCTAACTGTGGTGTGAATGGCAGCGGCTCTCTGTGTGTGCTGTCTGCCCGCCTAATCTGCTAATGTATTCCTGAGGTCAGAAGGTCCTCCACCAAATCAATGGCAGGGATTTACACAGCTTTCCCCTGGAATGTGCCTGATCTGCACTCCTCTCCACGGCCGGGGGGCAACATCCAGTTTGGTAGCGCCATCCAATTTTCCGTGGAATTTTACCACTGAAAAGTGAATGGGGGAGGAGGAGGCCAACGACAGCCCCCGCTGACATAACACTTCTCACTGAATAATATTAATAGACAAAGGATGAAAACCTTCTCACACTGCTTCAAATGTGCCTGATTTGAGAATCTGGGAATGAAGTGCACTTTAAAGATGTCTGAAATGAAGAATTTGGACTGAAACGCACCCAAAAGTGCAACTCACGAGTTAAAGAGTTAGTTCACCCAAAAAATGAAAACAAAATTACCTGCTCAGTAAATTACCTACGTCAATTGTCGTTTCATAATTCGCGGAATGAACCAAAACTGAGTCACAGGGGATTATTTTGGTTACAGATCTCCTTGCTACGTTTCGGAAACTGGGAACCAGGTTCAGTTGTGTTGAGTCTATGCGACAGACAGTCTCAGATCATCAAAAAATATCTTAATTTGTGTTCCGAAGATGAACGAATGTCTACGGTGTTGGACAACGACATGGGTGAGGGTGAAGTCAATTAATGAAAGCGTTTTCATTTTTGGGTGAACTAACCTTTTAACTCAGAGAAAATACCCATACTAACTATGAACCATTATTATTACCAATAACTATTAGTTAGAAATGAGCAGTGCATTCATTCAATCTGAAACTGGCTACATAAAAATTCGTCTAGTCATTTTTTAGACAAGAAAAAAAAAAAGTTTTATTAGACAATAACGTTTGGGAAAACAAATTCACATGGGGAGACAAAGCATTAGGAAAGAAAGAAAAAGATAAAAGAAAGAAAGAAAGAAAACGAAAGAAAGAAAAGAAGAGAAGAAAGAAAGAGAAAAAGGGAAAGAAAGAAATATAGACGAAACAAGAAAGAAAGATACTGAAAGAAAGAAAGTAAGAAAGAAAGAAAAAGAAAGAGTAAGTAAGAAAGAAAGAAAGAAAGAAAGATCTAGGGTCTGGCTTCAATCCGTAAACTTATGTTATACTGCAAGACGAGGGGATTCCATTTAGGAATTTCCCTGCAGAACTTCAAATAACGCTGCAAGTAATCACTGCCAACACAAACACAATGCCTTAGATAGATCACTGCCATTTATAATCAGTGCAAAGCCGTCTGGTGAAAGCTGATGAACTAAATGAATTTCTTATCTCTTCATAATGCAGGTTCTAATTTGCACCACATCATAACACCAGGCGAGAGAAAGAATGACGACCCATCAAACCTGTCAAACACTTGGCCAAACCTCAGGTGACCTTCTCCATGAGTGCCTGCTCCAGATTGGATGCTGGTGTCTCCAACAGGCTTCTTGACTTCACTGGTCAACCAGTCCTGGTTGGAGAGATTCACCAGTCTTGTTGCTAATTAAGTCAAGTCAAGTCAAGTAACCTTTATTTATATAGCGCTTTTAACAATACAGATTGTGACGACAAGTAGGGAAAATGTGAATCCCAAAATGGGAACACAAAAGACCTCTAATGATGAACAATAGTAAAAAAAGACACACACGAGGTTTTCACAGTTGATGGAATGATGCAGAATGCAAGTGCAAAAAAGTATGTAGCGACACAGGAAATAAATTCGGTTGTTAACTGTAAGTTGTTTCAGGGTTGGCATCATCTGAGCTCCTATGAGGGAGGGGTTGGCATCATCTCTTCTCAGGTGTTCTGGATCCAGACTGAAGCTTGTGTAAATCTAGACATCCCGTGGCAAAAAACAGAGAAACAAATACAAACATAATTAGCGTAGCTGCTGTTCCAACCAAGCAAAATGATTTGTTTAACCCAAACTAACGGATAATAATGTGCATTTGATTAGATATCACTGCAGTAAAAGATTATGACTGCAGTAAAAGATTATGAGATGCATAATTTGAATGCTTGGCCAAAGAGATGCATCTTTAATCTAGATTTAAACAGAGAAACTGTGTCTGAACCCCGAACATTATCAGAAAGACTATTCCAGAGTTTAGGAGCCAAATGCAAAAAAGCTCTACCTCCTTTAGTGGACTTTGCTATCCTAGGTACTACCAAAAGTCCAGAATTTTGCGACCTTAGGGAGCGTGATGGATTGTAGCGTGGTAGAAGACTAGTTAGGTACGCAGGAGCTAACCCATTAAGGGCCTTATAGGCAAGTAATAAAATTTTGTAACTGATACGGAACTTAACAAGTAGCCAGTGAAGAGACTGTAAAATTGGCGTAATATGAACATATTTTCTTGACCTGTTAAGGACTCCAGCCGCTGCATTTTGGACTACCTGTAAATTGTTTATTAAAGATGCAGGACAACCACCTAGCAGTGCATTACAATAGGCCAGTCTAGAGGTCATGAATGCATGAACTCGCTTTCCTGCATCAGAAACAGGTAACATGTTTCGTAACTTGGCAATGTTTCTAAGATGGAAGAATGCTGTTTTTGTAACATGGGAAATAGATTTTCAAAAGACAAGTTGCTATCTAAAATAACACCCAGATTTTTGACTGTAGAGGATAAGTAAACAGTAAATATTCCAGCCACCTCCATCCCCGGGTCTAGTTGCAAATTGTAAACCACGAGATTCGGCGTACTGTCTTTTGTTTCAATAAGTATATCTCTGTCTTATCCGAATTTAATAAAAGAAAATTATTGGTCATCCAATCTTTTACATTTTTAACAAACTCTGTTAGCTTAGATAATTTAGAAGTTTCATCTGGTCTTGTTGAGATACAGTATATAGTTGAGTATCATCGGCATAACAGTGGAAAACTAATCCCGTATTTTCTAATAATATAACCAACGGTTATCGACAAAAATGAACTTGCAGAGGACCTAGGACAGATCCTGGTGGCACTCCATATTTTACTGGTGATAATTGAGATGAGCTCCCCAATTAAATGAACAAGGTGGTAGCGATCGGACAGTAGGATCTAAACCATCTTAAAGCCTGCCCTTGGATACCTGTATAGTTTTATAATCGATCTATGAGTATGTCATGATCTATAGCGTCGAATGCAGCACTAAGATCAAGTAAACCTAGCAATGAGACACAGCCTTGGTCTTACGCAAGAAGCAAGTCATTTGTAATTAACAAGTGCAGTTTCTGTGCTATGATGGGACCTGAAACCTGACTGAAATTCTTAATAGAGATCATTTTTTTGCAGGAAGGAGCGCAATTGAGCAGACACAACTTTTTCTCAAATTTTAGACACAAAAGGAAGATTTGAAATGGGTCTGTAATTAGCCAGTTCACTAGGCTCTAGTTGTGGTTTCTTAATAAGAGGCTTAATGTCTGCCAGCTTGAATGTTTTTGGGACGTGACCCAAAGACAACGACGAGTTAATAATATTAAAAAGCGGTTCTTCTGCTACAGGTAACAACTCTTTCAAGTAATTTAGTGGGAAGGTACATGATCTAACAGGCATGTTGTTGGTTTAGATGCAGTGATCATTTTATTTAGCTCTTCATGTCCTATAGCTGTAAAGCACTGCAGTTTAACTTTTGGTGCGATGAATGAAGCTAAAATATTATACGCTGTAGAATCTACATTTGGTATTGTATTTCTGATGTTATCTATTTTATCAGTGAAGAAAATCATAAAGTCATTACTATTAAACTGTAAGTGAATATTTAGATCGGGTGGAGTCTGGTTATTTGTTAATAGCCACTGTGCTAAATAAAAACCTAAGATTGTTTTGGTTATTTTCTATGAGTATTTGTGGATATGCTCGGCCCTGGCAGATTTTAGAGCCTGTCTATAGCTGGACATACAGTTTTTCCACGCAATTCTAAAAACTTCAAAGTTAGTTTTCTCCATTTGCGCTCAAGACTACCGAGTGTTTTTCTGAGAGAGGGTATTACTGTTGTACCATGGCACTGTACATTTTTCTCTAACCTTTTTTAATTTGACGGGGGCAACAGCTTCTAATGTATTAGAGAAGATAGTGCCCATGTTGCTAGTTATTTCGTCTAGTTCATGTGTACTTATGGGTACACAGAGCAGTTGAGATAAATCAGGCAGGTTAGTTGTGAATCTGTCTTTGGTGGCTGGAACAATAGTTGTTCCTGGACAATAGTGCAGAGCCATATAGTTAATATCAGTAATAAGCAGCATGCACGATACAAGGAAATGGACAGTAACATCATCACTTTGAGGTACGATATCTATATCAGTAAGATCAATTCCATGCGATTATAATTAAATCTAGCGTATGATTAAAAACGATGAGTGGGCCCGGTGACATTTTGCTTGACTCCAAAAGAGGTTATTAGGTCAGTAAACGCAAGTCCTAAAGCATCATTTGTATTATCAACGTAAATATTAAAATCTCCGAATATTAGCGCTTTATCAACAGTAACCAAAAGGTCTGAGAGGAAATCTGAAAATTATTTTAGGAAATCTGTATATGGCCCTGGTGTTCTATACACAGTAGCCAGAGCAAGAGATACGATAGATTTCTTTTGAATATCTGACAGTGTAACATTAAGCATAATTATTTAGAATGAGTTAAACCTGTATCCCGTTTTCTGAGTAACATTGATAATATCACTTTATATTGTTGCAACACCGCTGCCACGATCAGTCTTTAGTGCATGCTCTTTTTAGAAGGGACTTCAGAAAAAATATTAAATGTATAGAAAGCACAATGAGAGCACAATGTGAGCTACACATGAGAGGAAAGGTGATTATTGAAGTCTGTTTTCTATAAAGGGGAAGACAACATGACCTGAGAAGCAAGAAAGAAAGCAATAAGTCTATGATGAGAACGCGCTTGATGAACGGACACTGAAATGTAAAACAACATCGTCGAGTCGAAAGTGGTGTGATTTTTCTATCCTATGGGTGAAACACAGACAAATCTGTCAGAAGGATGGAGAAGGAATCACATACAGTAGATTAGATCTCATCACACTAACCAGCCCCTCCTCTTTCTCCTCTTAGCTTTTATTGCCGTGATCTCTCCATTCATCTGTCAATGTGCTTCCTGTCCGGGACGCCACAGGGTCAGTGGAGTGACAAACATATAAATCCACCCCATTTCACTATGTGCCCCATCCCATCCTGAGACTGTCCAACCAAACGGCCCCCTGCCCTCTGGTTCCCACGGAATGGGTGTCCGTCAGTCACGCTGAGTGACAGGCCTATTATAAACCGCTGCAGTCCCTTGTTTCCAAACTGCCATGAGATGATGAGCTGTCTGTCAGTCATACGCCACTAAAGCCAAACACTAATGGGTCAGAAAGCCAACAAATAATGAACCCAAAATATGGCATCCGGGCTCATATGTATAACGTGTGAAGCTACCCTCCACATCACCCATATTATTTATAAAGAAATAAAAGGAAAGAAAAAATCTGAAATCTTGCATCACTGTCACTATTGCACATGATTAGGGTTAGTGATTGAAACTCATTCTGCATGTTTTTGCTACAGTCATGAATGATTCCTTAAATAATATGTGAAATAACCACATTGCAACAAACTTAAATAAAACATAGAATAGTCTAGCAAACCCATAACAACATTATTAAAATTACCCAGAACACCCTATAGCAACCATATGCCAACAAACTAAATATAATCCAGAATATAATAGCAACCACATAAAACACTTCAAAATGACACCAAACACCCTAGCAATATAAAAAAACGAATACCCTAGCAACCCCATGGCAACATACTTAAAAATAACCCAAAACAACCTAGCAACCCCATAGCAACATACTTAAAAAATAACCCACAACACTCGCAACCCCATAGCACATACTTAAAAATAACCAGAACAACAGAACCCCTTAGTATTATGCTTAAAACTCACCCAAATACAACCTAACAGCCCCCATAGCAACATACTTAAAAAAATAACCCAGAACACCTAGCAACTGCATTCAGCATACTTAAAATAACCCAGAACAACGCGAGTAACCCCTTAGTAATTATGCGTAAAAATAACCCAGACCAACCTAGTAACCCATTAGTAAGATCTAAAAATAACCCAGAACAACCAGTAACCCATAAGTATATGCTTAAAAAATACCCAAAACACTAGACCCATAGCAACATACTTAAGAAATACCCCAACACAACCTAGCAACCCCCTAGCAACATACTTAAAAATAACCATAACAACGTAGCAGCTGCTAGCAACGGACTTAAAAATAACCAAAACAACCTAAGCAACAGCAGAGCACCAACTTAAAAGCACCCAGAACAACCTTGTAACCCCTTAGTAATATGCTTAAAAATAACCCAGAACAACCTAGCAACATCATAGCAACATACTTAAAAATACCCCAAAACAACCTAGCAACCCCATAGCAACATACTAAAAATAACCCAGAACAACCTAGCACTGCATAGCACCGTACTTAAAAATACCCAAAACAACCTAGCAACCCCCTAGCAACATACTGAAAATAACCCAAACAACTATCACCCCATAAAGCAACATACTTAAAAATAACCCAGAACAACCTAGTAACCCCATAGTAATATGCTTAAAAATAACCCAGAACAACCTAGCAACATCATAGCAGCATACTTAAAAATAACCCAAAACAACTTAGCAACCCCATAGCAACATACTTAAAAATAACCCAAAACAACCTAGCAACCCCATAGCAGCATACTTAAAAATAACCCAGAACAACCTTGTAACCCCTTAGTAATATGCTTAAAAATAACCCAGAACAACCTTGTAACCCCTTAGTAATATGCTTAAAAATAACCCAGAACAACCTAGCAACATCATAGCAGCATACTTAAAAATAACCCAAAACAACTTAGCAACCCCATAGCAACATACTTAAAAATAACCCAAAACAACCTAGCAACCCCATAGCAACATACCTAAAAATAACCCAAAACAACCTAGCAACATCATAGCAATATACTTAAAAATAACCCAGAACAACCTAGCAAAATCATAGCAACATACTTAAAAATAACCCAGAACAACCTAGTAACCCCTTAGCAACATACTTTAAAATAACCCAGAACAACCTAGTAACCCCATAGCAACATACTTAAAAATACCCCAAAACAACCTAGCAACCCCATAGCAACATACTTAAAAATAACCCAAAACAACCTAGCAACCCCATAGCAACATACTTAAAAATAACTCAGAACAACTTAGCCTAGCAACCCCATAGCAACATACTTAAAAATAACCCAAAACAACCTAGCAACACCATAGCAACATACTTAAAAATACCCCAAAACAACCAAACTAGCAACCCCATACAACATACTAAAATGACCCCCCAAAAACACCTAGCCACCCGGCCATAGCAACACACATTAAAACTACCCAGAACAACCTAGGCACTGCATACACGTACGTAAAAATCACCCAAAACACCATCAACCCCATAGCAACATACTTAAAAATACCCCAAAACAACCTAGCAACTGCATAGCAACATACTTAAAAATAATCCAGAACAACCTAGTAACCCCTTAGTATTATGCTTAAAAATAACCCAAAACAACCTAGCAGCCCCATAGCAACATACTTAAAAATAACTCAGAACAACTTAGCCTAGCAACCCCATAGCAACATACTTAAAAATACCCCAAAACAACCTAGCAACCCCATAGCAACACACTTAAAAATAACCCAGAACAACCTAGCAACTGCATAGCAACATACTTAAAAATAATCCAGAACAACCTAGTAACCCCTTAGTATTATGCTTAAAAATAACCCAAAACAACCTAGCAACATCATAGCAATATACTTAAAAATAACCCAGAACAACCTAGCAACATCATAGCAACATACTTAAAAATAACCCAGAACAACCTAGTAACCCCATAGCAACATACTTAAAAATAACCCAGAACAACCTAGTAACCCCTTAGCATCATACTTAAAAATAATCCAGAACAACCTAGTAACCCCTTAGTATTATGCTTAAAAATAACCCAAAACAACCTAGCAGCCCCATAGCAACATACTTAAAAATAACTCAGAACAACTTAGCCTAGCAACCCCATAGCAACATACTTAAAAATAACCCAAAACAACCTAGCAACATCATAGCAACATACTTAAAAATAACCCAAAACAACCTAGCAGCCCCATAGCAACATACTTAAAAATAACCCAGAACAACCTAGCAACTGCATAGCCACATACTTAAAAATAATCCAGCACAACCTAGTAACCCCTTATAATATGCTGCATGAGCCTGTGTTTTTCTTTCTACAAGTGTGTCAAAGGTCGTTATGAGCTTGCTCGGATAGTAAACGCGAAGAACTTTCCAAAACGGCGGAAACACAGTAGTTTACCTTAACATAGCAAAAGATCTTACCTTAACATACAACAGTACATGATGAGGCGAGAGGCAGATGTCTAAAATGATTGAATGTTTTTTAGTGTAACGAGAAACTAAGTCTGGAAGGAAACAAACAGAAAGGAACGTTTGAGTTTGCGATATCATATATATATTACATAGTGATATAATGAACACGTCGAGAGCAGTATTAGATCAGTGAAAATGATAGTCTAATGTCACAGACCGTTGACCTTTGGAGATTACATCACTAAGCTATTCCGAGCATCTATTCTATTCTATTCTATTATAACAAGGCGGGGTTATATAGTAATACAAGTAAAAACTGAAAAAACAAATAATTATTCCCTGAAAACATTCAGCATTACTTGAATAGAAATAGACGTTAACTGAATAAAAAAAAAAACCGCTTATTTTATTTCCACTAGGTGTCAGTGAACTGGACATACTACAGATAACAAAACTTACATTAAAAAACTCTACAAAGACCACAATTTTTAAAACGATAAAAATGACAAAAACACAGCAAAACTACTAAAACTTTAAATGAAAAAAAAGAGGGAGAAAAAACGAATTCAAGATATTAATGAAAACTATAACGGTATCTTAATATGTGCACAGACAGATAACAGTGTCAACCTAAAAGCTATACCACACTTTCACAAAAAAATTAAAAATACAAAAACAAAGAGATTTAATAAACAAAAATAACAAGACTACCCAAAACTCTATAACACCTTCAGCTGCATATATCATGTAAAATATCACAACTATGTTATTTTTAGATAGTAGGGTAGGCTATTTGTTACAAAATCTCCAGAGCTTCCAATTTATTACATATGCGTATATGCATAGCCTTGTTGGATTTCATTCTCTTTGACTTTCACAATGCCATCTTGCACATATGTAAGATTGATGTTATTACTTCCAGATCCAGAAGTACAGCACGTGACGTCAGACGCATGCTTTTTCTCGCCGCGCGCTCCTCCCCGCGAGCACTCAGGCAAAGTGTAAAAATGGCGTCCATCATGGAGGGGCCGCTGAGCAAATGGACTAACGTCATGAAGGGGTGGCAGTACCGCTGGTTCGTACTGGACTATAATGCCGGGTTGCTGTCATACTATACTGTAAGTTTTTCTTGCATGGCTATGTGATATGAGAGAGGGTTGATATCGCTAAGTGGCCTGGTCCACGAGCGTTTAATGTTGGGAAGGGAACGAGCACTCGCAGGCCTGTCAGGAGTTGAGAATCTCAGCTAGTTGGGGCGGGGCTTAGCTTGAGTGACCGCGACTTCAGCCAATCCGGGCTTTGGTGGGGAAGCCGTTAGCCAATGAGCAGCTAGATTTGATGTGTTGCCAGCAGGAAGGCCACCTCCCTTGGGAAAAAAAAGCTTACAG